>WBNH01004021.1:127377-137476 GCA_013401255.1 Urocolius indicus
CGGCTCCCGCAGCAGCCCCTGCCGCACGTCGAAGACCTCCCAGCCGGCGGCCGGCGCCGCACGCGGGTCCAGGGCGCGGGAGTCCAGCGGGCGCGGCGAGAGGCAGGGGAAGAGCTGCACGTGCGGCGGGGCGGCGGGCGGCGGGCGGCCGCGGGGGGCTCGGCGGGAGAGCCGCAGCTCGGCCCCCACCAGCTCCTCCGTCTCGGAGAGGGTCGACACATCAAACACGTACTGCTGCCGCCTCAAGGGAGCGGGAGAGAGATCGTCTGCGAGATAAAAGATAATTGCAGTCAGTCGCGTTCGGGGAGGGGGGGGGGGTATCTCACCGAGACGTCTCCGGGAAAGGGAAGGGCGAGAAGGGCCGCCGGCTGCCCGGCCAGGGCTGAACCTGCCCACCTCACCACCGCCCCACCGCCCGCGCCCTGGGACCGCGGGCTCCACCGGCAGC
The DNA here is from genome assembly GCA_013401255.1 of Urocolius indicus. Classification (NCBI taxonomy): domain Eukaryota; kingdom Metazoa; phylum Chordata; class Aves; order Coliiformes; family Coliidae; genus Urocolius; species Urocolius indicus. The sequence continues at coordinate 127,826 of WBNH01004021.1, forward strand.
CGGGCCCGGGAGAGGGCGGGGAGAAGGAAAAGGGAGGAGAGGAGAGCGAGAGGGAGAGTGGAGAAGAGAGGGAGAGGGGGTACGGAAGGACCCACACACACAGGAGACCGCTCTCCCGCTACAGAGACGGCCCCTGCTCCACGCACATCCTCTGCCCTCTAGCCTTACTAACAATGTGGAACTGGCAATGTCTGTGTGTTCGTGTACATTACATGCACATATATACATGTACACGTATATATTTCTTCTTCAAGGGGAAAACCTGGACTTCTTTTTTGACACATTGGTGTACAAAGTACAGCCCAGAAAACAAACCAGATTCCTCCGAGCTGCTTTCCAATAAAATGTTTACAACCCACCAAATACAAAAAAAATTCCCAAAGCCCCAGGGTTTCCCCAGAAGCTAGTAAAGCTTGTGTAGATTTCAATAGTAAAAGTGTCACTGGAGCCTCTGTTCAGCAGCCCCTCGCCGCTTTTGCAAGTTCAGCCCGCTCCAAAGATGGAATCACAGATTAAACAAGTATACAGCCCCCCTGTTATTTATTGATATCAAAGGTCACTGCGATTCCTAATCCCTGTTTTCCACAACCTCTGCTCTACCTGACATGCCTAGGGGAACCTCCTGGGGGCAGGTGGGGTCAGAGGATGATTTATGCAAACCAAGACCTTCAGACGCACCACGGCAATGTAAAAATCAGTACGGATTAACATGCAGTTAATCAGTGCACATTAGCATATTCGCTAAAGTGGCCCTGCGTTGCTGTGGCTTCCTTCAGAGCCTAGCAGGGAGATTGAGAGTGTCAGTGAGTCCACTCCAGGCTACGGGAGCCCGCGGCAGAGCCTGCGGGCCAGCTGAGTGCATCCTTCTGCCCCGCGGGGACCCACCGCGGGAGGCCCCGCCGCGGCATCCCGGTCTGCGGAGCTGGGTGTCTGCCAGGCCTCGTACGTACACCTGCCCTGCCCCCGGGGAAAGGAGGCTGGAGCACGGCCGGCGTGGCACGGCGGGTCGTGGAGTGAGAATCCCCGGGCTGGAGCCGCCCCCGGCCCCACCGCGCTGCGCTGCGCTCCGCGGGGAGTGATGCGAAAATAGGTCAAACCCTTCGGGCATCCCGGGGAACTCGGGCCCAGTCCTGCCACATCTCGGGCCCTGCCTCCCACTTCAGTCCCCGCCGTTTTCCCGCGGTGAGGCTGCTCTTTGCCCAGCGAGGAGCGCACAGGGGGAGCTAGAGGCAACCCAGCCGTTCACGCATCTTTCTCTCAGGTGGAGGCGGAGAGTGTCTGCAAACAACACATGCAGAGAGCCCGAAAAATGCTGTCACACACTCAAGTGATGAAAACAGCTGCTCTATCGAGCTGCTGAAAAGTGTAGACCACCGGGAGCTGCCTCCTGACGATGGACAGTCTCGGCAGCGCTGCAAGGACGGAACAGGAATTGGCCCATGGGTCACTTGTCCATCTGGTGATGTTTTCCGTCCTTGACATGCTTGTGGCCAGGGACTGAGGTGCGCTTGGGTGATGGGAGGAGGATCTAGCAGCTCAGGAGAGCTCAGGGGCCGTTCTTCAAGGGAATCCCGGGAGGGACTTGAAGGCTTCAGACAGAAGAGGATGTGCATCCCTTTGGCAAGGACGCGCGGGTCTCCTTGCTCTTCTTCTTCACCCTTGGTTTTCTCCACTCCTGGTATCCATCAGATGCCCGGGCATTCAACACGACGCAGACGGGGCTCCTGGCTCCCTCGTGCTGCTTCCCACCTTCCTCCAACGACTCCAGCGTCTTTCGATAAAACCAGATCAATGCCTTCCCCTGTCCCTAAAGAGAGTGCAAACATCTCTTCCCCCTTCTTCCAGTCCTATTCCCAACCGGGACGCACGCCCCGGGGGCCCACGCGTCCCTGCTGGATGCAGGAGCAGGGTAGCACTGCCCGGCCGCCCGGGCTTTCGGGGACAGCACTTTCCCTCGCAGTGGAAGGACACAGAGGTGACAGTACGCTCCTTCCCCCCGCTCCTGCCCTCAGGAACACCCACGCAGGGGGGTGGCTGCAATGCAGGGAATCGACCCCTTCGTGGGTGACATCCAGGCGTGCGGGTTAGACGGGAGAGAAGCGGGAGGGGGCTGAATTCCCCGCTGATGCCCGCTGCTGAAAGCCGTTTACAGAGTCTGGAGACCCCTGTCATGCGGCGGCAGGGATGAAGCCAGCTCGGGTCCTACGGGTGTCAGAGTCTTGCCCAGGGGGTGAGCCTCCAACGTGTTCCCCAGCAGTCCCCTTTGAAGCTCCAGCTTGGCGGAGGTTTAATGCCCACCATGTCTGCTCCGGCTGGCTCGGTGGCATGGCACACTGGCGGCACGTCCGAATGGCAGAGAAATATGGCCCCGGGCAAGCGAACAGGGTTCAGGCAGCACCGCCTCGGTGCTGAGAAACTCCACTTGGTTGATGCAGCAGCTGCCGGCACCCGCTCCTCTCCTCGAAAGGGGCAAGGCTGCCGATTGCTTCAAATAAGCAGCTTTGAATCCGATCAGATAAACGCTATTTATTCACTCTTGTAACCTAATAATTCCAGATGAATACATAATCCTAAACCAGTACTGGCGAGCTCCCAGAGCAGTCGAGAGGGTGGGAAGAGAGCAGCAGAGGGAGAGGAGGGAAAAGTGGTACCTCTGGAGCCTTCACGAATCGGGGAGAGACGTTTCTGGTTTGGGGACCCTTTGTTCCAGAGAAGCTGCCGCCTTCCCGGCGCACAAAGAGCAGTAGCAGCCACGGCGTGGGGACAGCCTGGCTGTCTCTCTCCCTTCGTGTGAGGGGCACACGCAGATCGGGGCTTGTCCTCTTCAGTTTTCCTCTAAATCCAAGGGGTGGCTGGAGTGAAATCCGCGGTTTCTAATAGACATCTCGGGATCTGCCTTTTTCTCGGGCCATTTGAGGCTGTCAGTGCCGTTATTCTCGGTACCGAAATATTTAGAGAGAGCAGCAAACTGATCTCACCTCCAGCCAAGCTAGGGAAAGTCACATTGCAGAGAATGCATCAGAGAGGGGTGTTTATATTTGTAACGTTAATTTATATGAATGTGAGTCACTCAGTAAGTATTAGTTTTATTTCGACTCTCCGTTGTTTATTTTTTCGAGCGAAGAGAAAACACTGGGAGCGGGAAAGAAGGGGAGAAGAAGGGAGTAGATCGATCTGGAATTTCAGCGTGTGCCGGCGGTGGGGGCGAAAGCAGTCCCGCTCCGCTCCGCCCTCCGCAAAGCACCCGGCCGGCGACCCCCCCTCGTCTCCTCCCCCCGCTCCCCTCTGCTTTGCGGTGGCAGCGGTTTGCTCATCTCCGAGGTTAGATGAGTGACTGGGCTGGGACGTCTCCATTATCTCCCCGCGTGAAGTCTCTCCCGCTTCCCGGGCTCGTTCTTCGCCGGCAGCCCGGGCTCTGAGGCGAGCCGGGGGTTAACGAAGGCTACACAAAGTTTCCCTTTTCATGGCAGATCAGGTACTGGGCTCCCAGCCAATTCATCAGGGCTCAGATCTTAACTTTACATCACTGCAAATTATACCCAAACCACATTCAAGAAGAATTTTCCCATTCCCAAATTCTCTTTCAGGCCATATTTAAACTCGCAAACCAAAAGCACATTTGCAGTTTAAAGAGTCTTCGCAGGCGCTCGCTCAACAATAATCTGGAAATTAAAACATACATCCCTCGTAATTGCGAGAGGCTACCCACACGTTGTCTGCAGAGTCGCAAGGCTGACAGGTAGTGCTTTCGGAGCATTACCCCCTCTATAGAAACACGGTACTGGCTCTCCATGTGTGGTATTTCTTCGGGTTTCAAGTCCGCATCTCCCAGCGCCTGCCTTGCCGTGGGTTTTTATTACACCGGGTGATCAGATTTAAATGTTTCGTTCGTTTCGCTATCGAGTAACCGGCAAAGACCACACCTTCCTCGAACGAGTTCCCGATCCTGACAAAGCACCACTGAGCTGATGGAGGATTGTTTCCATTCTTATTCCCCGCTCTCGAAGCGGGTTAGGCACCTGGCTGCGATGTACCTTTGATCACCGCTGTCGTACCTGCGCCTGGAAGGCTGCCTGCACTCGCCCCGCTCCACGATTCACCCTCGTAGCCACCGTCTGCCGCCTCCCGCCGCCTCCCCGATTCCCACCGGCGACGCTCGTCCCTCGTGCGCAGAGGGACGCAACACCCGCGGAGCATCTCACGGGGCTCCGAGACCCTCGTCTGTGGGCATCGCCCCAGGAGATGTGCCGAGGAGGAGAGCAACTTCCCTGGTGGGTTTCTATCTGCTGTAACAGACATTAATAGAGTTCCCTTCTCTTTCCCCGTTTGCGACGGTTTCACTAACGATACTTAGAGCGAGGAGAAATCATTCCTGCAAGATTTTTCACGTTATGAAAATCGGACTGAATCTTCCCAGCTCTCGGACCTAAGAAATGGAGCGATGGAACGCTTTGGAGAATATTTCTGAGCGATATATGTGGAAGTGTCGGGGTATAGCAACACAACATACAGATCTGGCTACAGCTCGCAAGGACTGAAGAGTCTCCTGTCGCTCATAAACCAGACTTCAGGCACGGAAGGACTTCCAACCTCAGCTCCAGTCTTCCCCGAAATCGCAAGGCAAGGAGCATTTCTCCGACCAACGGTTTTTGGGGTGGTTTGTTTTGTTTGGATTGGGTTAGGTTTATGGTTTGTTTTTTTTTTGTTTTTTTTGGTTTTTTGTTTTTTTTTTTTCTTCCTATATAGCTTCGAAGCGAAGTGGAAAACGAAGAGGGCGCGACACTCGCCTGCCGTGCCCAGCGCTGGACTGGCCCCGGGTTTTCTACCCGTGGGCCACTCGGCTCTCCGTTGGGACCAGCCCAATCTGTGGCACGGCATCTCGCCGCAGGCGGAGCGAACGAAACAGCTCCCAAATGGAGAGCTCGGTCCTTCTGTCCTCAAAACAAGTTTTTTAAAAAAAAAAAAAAGAAAAAAAGAAAGAAAAAATAACCTACCCTTTCCAGAACTCCCTCACCTGTCCCTTGCGCAAAGCCCCGCGCCTTCGCGAAAGAAACCAAACTAATCAAATAAATAAATTAAAAAGAATCTCCCAGTTTTCAACGAGCAGTTCCGAGGAGACGCGCCGCTGCCCGCTCCGTTTGGCCCCAGTCCCACGCTCCACTCCGCTCCCTCCCGCAGCTTCCACAGCAGAGAGTTGAGGCGGGGGGGACGACGAGCCCCTAAATCTCTGCCAGGCGCAGTGGACGCCGAGCCACATCACTCTCCCTGTCGGCCGCCTGCCCCTGCGCTGCCGGCTCCGCGGGCGCGGAGGCCCCGCCGCCGGGAGGGGACCGGCCGGGCCGGGCCGAGCCGCTCGGCTCCTTCCCCGGGCGCCCGGCGGAGATGAGAAGCGGCTGCTCGCTGCCGCGCTCCGGCCGTCTGGTCTGCATTAGTGTTTTTATAAGGGGCTCAAACAAATCGAATACAAGGTCACCAAATAATTAACAGTTGTGAATTCCCTCCTTCCCCATTAAAATACTTCCCTGCTTATATTTCATTTTCCTTCTGCCAACGACAACACTGCCTGGGCAAAGGCGCTGCACAGATTACACTACATTGCAGCTTTCGATCCACCCAGAAACCCGCTGTTTTGCATAAACATATTGCACTAGATGAACTTCAAGTGGGATTTGCGCTCTTTTCTTCTGCCACAGGCACAGCCGAGCCGTTTCCAGTCTGCTTACAGGATCCCCCTTTCGTCCTGCCCCTTCTCCTTACACACCCCCCGCCCCTGGTCCCGAACTGCAAGAGCAGAATAACCACGGTCGAACCCCTGCCCAGATGAATCAGCTGCCTCTCAACCGGAACACGAAACTGCAACAAAGAACACGGGGAGGGAAAAAAGGAGACCATCTCGACACATTTTGACTTCCCCGTTCCTTAGACGTGGAGCTCCGCACCCGTACGCGAGAGCCCGGCCACAGGCAGCTCTGCGGCAACAGAAGGGAAAGGCGAGGCGCACCCACGGAAGCCAGCCCTTGTGGCAACCCCTTCCCAAGGGAGATCTTCTTGATAACCGCACTCTCTTGCACCTCGGCTATTTCTTTTTTGATTCCTTTTTCTTTCGAGCGGTGCCACGTTTCTTGCTAACTGTGGATTTGCTTGTTTATAAACTCCATTCTCCAGCTCTCTCTCCCGCGCTCTCTCTCCTTTTTTTCTTTTTCCCCTTGCCTAGTGGAGCCCTTGCAGCTCCTAATTGTCCTGCCTTACTGTGGAGCTCCAATGCTGGGGGTCCTGAGGCCAGCGAGAGCACCATCTGCGTTTTAATGAGTTACTTCATGTGCCAACAGTAATTTTCCTACATTCAGCTAGGTCCTGTCTGATCTTGCGACCGTAACAAGGGGGAGCGAGTGGGGGGCGGGAGGAGGTGGAGAAGGGAGAATCTCAAACCCTTTCCCCCCTTTCTGCGCTCTTTTTCTACTGATGGGGGAATATAGATATATACACACACACACACACATATATAACGCAGTAATGTGTCTTTCCTCCCTCTCGAGGTAGCCTGAAATCGATATTACCAGCTTCGAGCGGGAGGGAGAGAACCCTAAGGGAAGCGGGGCGGCTGTTGGTGCCCACGGAGCGCTCTGCCACGGCAGCGGCAGCAGTAGCGGAGCAGGATGGCTCAGGGCTGCCTTTCCCGCGGGACCCTCCCGCGGACACATAGGCACAACAGCCCACGTCGTGCAGGAAAGATATTTCTCGGCAGGACTAAAAGCAGCTTCACTGTCCTCTCTGGGCTGCTGTTTTCCCCTCTAAATCCTGTGAGGAATGATGCCGTGCGGGCACGAGGGACGGCCATCGCCGTCTCCCCCAGGAGCTGCCGCTTAGGTAAAGAGCAGCCCATCTAATTGGGTCAATTTGGGCGGCTATACTGTCTGAAAATGAATTGACAGAAACTTCCCCCACCTCCCCTCCGCTTTCCCTGAGCAAAGACTGTTCATCATCAGCACAACTCCAGCTCGCCAATTAACTGGGCTAGGAGCCCACGGGGAGGTAGGCAGTAAAATAGCTACCACTTCAGAGGAACGGAAGCTCTCTTGAAGTTTTTTGGTGATGTGCCATTGGCTGGTCTGCTTCATTATGGGAGACTAGACAATATTTGATATGTTATGACATGAACACTCAATTAGATCACTGAGTTGAAATACTCCAATCAGTGGCTTGATGCTAAGCAACCCTCAGAAGGTCCAGCAGAAGGTCACAGCCTGTGACACATCAAATCAAAATCAATGGGGAAAAGTGAGGCTTTTCCTTAGTCAAACCAGGACTTCTGTTAGCAAATCACTTCCCTTGGAGTAGAATCTCCCATGCAATGAGATGAGCTAAATTTGTTAAATTAACTGTCTTTCTTCTGGTTATCAGGAACAAGATGATCTCGAGCACGACTCTGTTTCCCGGCGGCTCGGAGAAATCAGCACCCCATTTCCTCGCCGGAGGAGAAAATGGACCTGCTCCTTTCTTTCGCCTTAACTTTCGAAGCTCTGTTTCTAGAAAGTGAGTCCTCTCCCTCCTGGCCGCCCCCCGACTAACCCCCATCCCCGCCTCAGCCCCCCCTTCCCCCTTTAGCAGCGACGAAGAAAACAATCCCCAGAAGGCGAAGGCGGAAAGCAAGAAATCGTATTCCCTTTCCCTTTGGAGAAGGCTGGGCGCTGCCAGTCACGGGAGCGTCCTCCGTGGGCGCTTCCACGTACCCTCTGGAGCCCAGAGAAGCACGAAGGGCGCTGGGGCGAGAGGGAAGAGGGAGGAACCTCCGAGCCGCGGGTGGAGACGGGGAAAGGGGCTGAGCCGTAGGTGCCGGTGGAATGAGAGGCTGCCGGGTCTGGAAGGCGGCAGAGGGGGCTGGTTGGAGTTGAGTTTGGGGAGCTCCAGAGAGCCGTGCGTATTTCCCAGCGCTGCTTTTTGCCCTAAACCGGCTGGGAAGCGAGGCGGTTGGCGTGCGGCTCCCGGCCTCAGCGGGGTCCCGCTGTCAGCCGCCTGCAGGTAGACGGGCAGGGTCCCGCAGGGGGCGGGGGTGGGAAGGCGCGGATAGACAGGAGGGTCTTCAAATAGAGGACGAGGGGAGAAGGAGAAATGCAAATCTCTCAGTAACAACCTGTTAATTAGTCTGTCCGTAATGGCTCACAAACCAACGTAATGAAATAAAAAAAAATAAGGGGGGGAGGCGCTTTTAATTTTTCCTCTGGATCGCCGAGAAACCTCCACCCACTGCCCCGGATACGAGCGGTAAACCAACGAGCAAAAAGCGAGGCAGGGCTCTGGCCGGGGCTGAGGGTCGCGGAGGGGTCCCAGGAGCACCGTGGCCCCGATGCTGCCCGGAGGGGCGGGGGAAAAGCCTGGGGCCCGGCTGGCTCCGTGCTCCGCCACCCTCCGTTTTCTCCCCACGTCCCTCTCGCTCCCCTCCACGGGGCAGCCGAGGGCCGGGAGAGCGACCCCCGCCACCACTCCCGGCCAGAGATGGATGATGACCAGCCCCGCACGCACCAGGCTTAAAGGAGGTAGGAAGCGGACCCGAAGCAGGAGGAGAATCCGTGCCGAGCCACGGGGCCCGAGTTACCTGGGCGCCGGGCAGCTCCACTGCCAGCGGAGCCGGCTACGTCCCAGCTCCAGCGCCTTCGACTGGGGCTGGTGCTCTCCCAAGCAGCAGCGATAAAGCGACCCTAGGCGAGGGCAACTTTAGGCAGCAAATGTTTGCCCTCGGTCAGTTTGAACTTTCTCTTTGCCTCCCAGCGGCAGCGATAAGAGTGATCCTTTTTCCAGTAGATAGAAAGAAACCAGAAGAGAGATTCCCCCCCCCCCCCGCCCCCCTCCGCAGGTCTTATTTACGCACAAAGTGCGCCTGCAAAGCTGGGGCGCGTTTCTCAGCACTCCCTGACGACTCGGGAGCGAACACGCGTGTTTCTCGCATTTACAGCCGTCTCGGTCCGGGTTCAGCGCCGCGGGGCAGTTTGCGTTAAAACAGAACATCGCTATCTGCAATTTACCGAAAGATCCACTTTTCTGCAATGCCGGGACCTTCCTCCGGCCCCTCCCCCTCCATCCCCCACGAGTGACCGCTGCAGCGCGCTCCCCACTTCCCCAGTGCCGGGCGCCGCGGGAAAGGGTGTCCGCAGCCTCGGGGGAAGGTGAGGGGCGGCGGTGGGGGAAGGGGGGGCAGAGCTTACCTCGTCCCTTGTCTACAAAACTAGTGATGGTGTTGGCCGATTTGGACGACTGAAAAAAGCTGGCGTTGATGCCCAGTTTCTCCGCGATGGAATAGGTCCTGAAGAGAGACAGCATGTACTCGTGGGGTTCCGCCCGTGGGAGCGCCCGGCCCGCGGCGTGTCCCCCTTGCCGCGGGCGGCTCTCCCGTGGGAACCGCGGCACCCTGCGGCCCCGTCCGCCCTTGGAGGAGGCGGCGGGCTCCGAGGCGGCGGGGAGGGAAGCCGGGAGGCAGCAAGGTAAATCCCAGAGGAGGCTGGCGAGCAAGGCGGCGGAGAGCAGGGCCCGGCGTGCATTCATAGCGAGAGGCGGCGGCGGTGGGGAGGAAGAGGAGGGCTGCCCGACGTGCGGCTCCGGCGGCCCACGGAGCGGCGCGGGGACTGCGCGGCGGCGTGGCGCGGCGCGGGGACTGCA
>WBNH01004021.1:138386-153364 GCA_013401255.1 Urocolius indicus
AGCCCGCTCCGCCCCGCGGGTACCGCCCCGCCGCGGACCGCCCCGTGGGGGCACCCAGCCCGCCCCCCCGGACCGCCCCGCGGCAGGCGGGACACCCCGCCGTCGGGTGCTCGGGGGTCCAGGCGCTCGCTCCGACTCCACGCGGGAAGTGGACGCGGGGGCCAAGGAGAGATGCTGCGGGCCGTGCTGCTGCCCTTCGGGTACCATTTCTCGTCCACCGACTGATGCTTTGGGGTGTTCAGATGCCCCGCAGGTGCCGCAACAGAGTTTTGCATCCCAAGGCTGTGTGCCCAAGAGCCTGGCACAGAACAGGGAGTCTCTCCAGAAAGAGAGTTTGGTGGAGAGCAGGGATCTCACGGTGGGATGAGTCAGGCCCCAGCTATTGGGCAGCCATCAAGAGGGGACCAGCATGAGAGGAGTATGGTTCCGGGCTGTGGCCTGGGAAAGTGCGGTGCTGGGCAGGCAGCACAGGCAAGATAAGTAGGGCAGCCTGGAGCATGCAGGAAAGCCTCCTCAAATAGGGGCACAGGTCTACCTTGCACTGGTCATGCAGAAGACAGCAGTGGAGCAGAAGGCTTTACCCACCTCTTTTAATTTGGCTTTTCAGAGGCACATCCTCCAGTATAAGACTGGTGTCAGCTCTCCACTTGATTTCAACCATCTACCTAGGGTTCACAGCCATGGACAATGCATGGCATTATTCTACCTGTCCTATTCCCTCCTTTCTTCTTCTGACATCCTCCTCCTGTCTGACCACAGCACTGCTGCTGCTGCTGGCAGACATGGGCCACCTCCTTCACTTCCCCATATCGCTTTCCTTTGCCCTGTGGTGAGCTTGCATCCTCTTTTCTCCTGCCCTCCTATTCTCCACTTCTTCCTACCTCTCCTCTCTGCTCCAGCTATGCTACTGATGAGTTGTCCTCTCATTCCAGCCAGAGATGGTGCAGCTCAATGGTCATGCATGTTCAGCAGTGAAAACTCAGTCTATAGCAAATAAAGGGAATTTGGCTTTCACTCCATGTCAAATCTGATGTTTCCGACAATGCTCCTCCATCAGTAGCTGCTCTTCACGGGCCATGCAGTTGTATAGTGTACTTTCTTGCATTTTTCTTTACCCTTCTAATTGTCCACTAAGAGAGGACAGCTCTGGGCTTTTGGCATCTCTCTTAGTGCAGCACATGGAGCAGTGGGATGAGGCAAGACCCAGAGAGGGCACTATGGAGCAGGCATCTAACCTGGTAAGCTTCCTGTAGGGAGCTCAGTTCCACCTTGCTCTCCAGGTCTTGGGAAGAGACTTTAGAAGAGATGAGCAGAGTAAAGAGACATTTAAAGCAAGTGAGGGACTCAGGTCCCAAGTGGCCCAGGCTGCATGTCTACTAGGGAAGAAGACGTCTCCAGGGCAGGGGCTTCATGCGTTGCCCTGCAACCTTCCACACATAGCTTAGTGAGCTCCCTGCTGTGGTTTTGGCCCATGCCAGCTAACACTTTCCCAGCTAGTGTCCAGGCCTGTTACAAGTTATGGCTTGTGCCAGAAGCTGTCCCTAGACAGCCATTTGGATGCAACCATGTGGATGTGGGACGCATCATACAGCTCGGATTAGAGAACAACAGGGTCCATCATTGCCTTGGCTTCTTTTAAGTAGGATAGATGTACTGCTGGGAGAGGAACTGGGCTACAAAAGAGTATCAGTGACAAAGCAGAAATAAGGCAAGTGTGCTGCAAAACCAATTCCCACATTGCCCCATCCTGTTTCTTCGCCCTCCCTTTATTTATTGTGCTTTCACTCCTCCTCTGGTTTCACAGCCACCCTCTTGACCATTCATCTCCCTTTTCATCAGCTGCTTTCTGGTCTGGGACCTTTTGTCCTGCTGCTGTCCCTTCTGCTTCACTTTTCTGGTGCTTCACTTTTGTTACATCTGCTCCCCTTTGCTGCTCCCATCTTTTCTACTCTATACTTAGCACTTTGGCTATTTTTTTCTTGGTATGACCCAGTTCCTTCTGGAGCCTTATCAGCACTTGTTTTTTGTTTCCTTCTGCCCCTTTTATGCCCTCTTCACTTATTCCACGCTCCTGCCTCCTATCTCCAATCAGCTGCTTAGCTCTAGTTTCTTCTCTGCCAACTTCTGCCCAACCCTAGTCCCCCAGGCTTTTTCTTTTCTCTCCTGCTGCATTTCATTGTCCTATTTTCCTTTTCTGATATTGTTTCCACTTCCCACATCCCCTCCTTGCGGTCCCCAGCACTGCCGCTGCATGGCTGCCCTTTCCCACTCCCACCCCGCTGCTTTCCAGGGTCCCCTAACTGCTCCCGGAGTGTCTGTTCCCTTCCTGCCTTTGTCTCTCGGTCTGTCTCTCCTCTTCCTTCTTTGTTCTCGGCTTTTTCCTCCCTTGGCCTCCTCTTCTCCCAAGGGAAGGTGGTTTTGTACTAAAGCAAATCTGCAAGGGTTGAGTGGTCTCGAGAGTAACTTCCATCAGCCCGATTTCATTTCTACCTGCTGCTTTTGCACATTGTCACGCGTCCTCTAAAATTGACTCAGATGGCTGCTTTCCACCCTCACTTCTTTCTCAGGGGCCTGACTTCAAGGCCTTTGCAGCCAGTGGGAGTCTTTCCCTTGGCTCCAGTGACCTTTTGGGCAGCCCAGAGTCTGGGAGCGGCACATGCCCCAGTGTTATCACACCAGGACCAAGGTGGTCATCACAGGTCATAGTAATAGCCATGGAGCTGTGCTGCCCTTCTGCTTGTTTATTGCAGTTTTAGGGCCTGTTGATCAGGATGTCCCCTTGCCATTTTGGCAGACAAAGCCATTGTTCTGTACAGCTAATTGCCAGGACAGTCACTTAAGGAACAGTAGAGCGTAAGGAACCCAGAAGATGTAGCAATTGTGGCGCCTTATGCAGCTACACAGTCAGAGCACTGCCAGGGACTTGAATACATCCAGCCATTGGAAGAAGTTTTGGTTTTGATTGTCATTGAGGAAAATGTGTGGGACCAGAACTGAGAACTGCAGGCAGGAGTGGGCAGCACAAGTAGGAATCAGTGTCTGTGGAACACTTGCGATCCCATCGTCAGAGCTTGTCAAAGGCCGTAATAATGGCAGCAACAATAAAAGGAGTAAAATAATAGCAGCCACCAGAAAAGAAGAATAGCATTTAAAAAAAAAATTATTTCCTTTCCAGTTTTCTCAACAATAAAAGTTGGCCAGTTTTCAGTTTATAATTGCACTATAAATATTTGGTAACGTTTTAAAAAATTTCAGATCTGTTTCTCCAAACTGAAGCAATATGGAGACTGCAAAAGTGCAGTTTTAAAACCACTTTCATCCATTTCATTGCACTAGCACACACATCTTTCAAATTGTTTCTTTTCTGTGAATTTGCTCTTCTGGGGAGGAAAAAAAAAATCACCAGAGGCAAGTTTGAAAGCCAGGAGACAGCCAAAATCAAATGCTTTTTTTTTTTCCCGCCCTGAAAGTGTAATAGACTTTTTATTTTCTTTTCTTATTTAAAACCATTAAAAGAGCAGTGATATTGAGGACTAACATCAGAGGTTAAAATTAATTTCTGCACAAATGGTCAAGCCAAGGCCAAAGCATCACTCCTTTCACCTCTGCTTTGTGGCCTTTTGGAAGACTTACAGTGGTGTATAAATGGCATTAGTACAGAGCTGATCAGTTTACAAACTACAGACTGTCCCTTTTAGTAGCTTTTATTTTTTTTTTTTTACAGCTAGGTTGTGTCTTATTTTAACATGAACGATCCATTGTAGGGTTTTTATTTCTGCAAACCAAAATAATTCTATAATAGGATGACCAGAAAATGTACTCAGCTCAAAGTATGGGCTTCTCTTTGCCACAGAAAGCTCCGAAAAGACCATGGTAACACCACATAGTCAGGAGGTACAGATTCCTGCTGGCAGAGCAGCGATGCTTGTGTATTCCATATGCACTGGTGTTCAGCAAAACACCAGCTTCCACAAGGCTTGGCTTTGAAAACAGGACTTGTCTTTCAAAGGCCTTGAATCTGAGGCATTAAGCTCACATTGCTTTTAGCTTCAACATTTTTAGCACTTCTGCTTCCTTGCTGCAGCCTTTCTGAAAAGATTGGTTTTCAGGGCTCCATACTAGCAGAAATCTTTATTTTCAGAAGGTAGATCTTTGACCCAGAATTTGCTTCCCCTTCCCCAAATGGACCTTCCCTTGTGGATACCATGACATCTCCTCTCCCTGCCTCCCTTCTGGTTAGGCTGCCCTGTTCTTGGCTGAGAGCATCCTCAAGGACATAGCACCAAGCTCCCTTATCTGCTGCCTACATCCCGGACCATCACATTAGCCAAATACACGTTTTTTTTAGCTTAATACAGGAAATCTTTTTTTTTCCCCTCATTTTGTTTCAGCCTGCCCATTCTCCAAACCATTAACATAAGCCTCAAAACTCTGAGCAGACCAAGAATTTTAACTGTCAAAACAATTGCATGCGAGCTCACAGGAGCAGAAGGAGCATGCCCAAATAAATTGCATGTCTTTCAGAAAGCCTGAACCAGCTCCTGCACTGTGTTCCTCCAAGACAAGCCTGTGAGAGATCCACGCCACTCCCCATGCCCCACGGCCCACGGGGCTCTTCCGGGCCCTTCGCATGCTCCGGCTCAGCAGAGCCTTGTGCAGCCCCACAGCACGGGCACAGGCTCTGCCATTTCTCTTCCTTCTGCTCCCGCTTTTGGAGGTTAGTCTTTTCACAAGAAAAGTCGGAAGAAGTAGCAGGGCTAACCCTGCATGCCACTGTTGTGTTCTACTGTGTTTTATTTTGCCATGAACCAGTGGCAACGTCTCCCCTCTGCAAGCTCTCTGCATTTTTGTCACTGTCTTAGATTAGAACCATATTGTCTCTCACTCACAGTTAAACTTAATATATGGGCACGAAGAGTGAAGCATTCTTGGTGCGTCAAAACACATCCTGATGTCGGGGAAACAAGCTGCTGCGTACGAAGAGGGAGAAAGGGAAGAAGTTTGCAAGAGCGGCTCTGCCTTCTTTCGTGCTGGCGTAGGAGATTAAAATGATATAGGAAATTGTCTTTCCGGTCTAGGATAGGTTCGGTTTTGAAAAATTACTGCTAACTTTGTAAACATTAAAATAGAAGCAATAAAGATGTGAAATGTCACACAGGGGATCTACAATGTTTGTATAATTATAAGCATATGGTTACTTTACATGAGGTCTCTGTTATACTTTTATTTACTAGTGCTCGGGGAAAAGTGAGGTTCTCAAATTCAGTGTTTATTTACGTGTACAGGGAATGTCACAGTGCCCGTTAACCTGTCATGATCCACATTTCTGTCTCAGAGCTCCAGCTATATAAACCGAACCCCCGGCTACACTATCATTTGTAATTTGTTCAGCTACACTCCTAACTCAGACAATTTCTGCCGTTGCTAAATAACGCATCTGCTGCTGCTGGTGGCGGGATGGGAACCACTTACCACCTCAGTGCCTGCCCGGTTCAGCTCCTGGGAGGCTAAAAGCGAAAGGCTGTTGCTTTGAAGCAGCTTTCTCCTTTCTGAAGAGTTTGGCGGCACTTTAATTTGATATTTTCTTTTCACTCTGACTTTCCACTAGTCTGCGAATCCAACCCCGGAGGATACTCGGCATTTGTTCTTCGGTACAGAGTATCTACATTTCCTAATTCTGGAGGACACAAAAGGACCTCAGCCCCAGCAGGATCCAGTCCTCCACTTGTGGACTGAATTACACTAATTGTTGTCTTCAATACTTAGCAGCCATATGTCTAGGGCTGCTCTTTGCTTTGGTGCAGTGAGTGCAAGAGCTCCTGTATGCATAGAAACTTGTGATCTTACAAAAAATGTGGAATAATTTGCAGACATTTCCTGCACTTTTATATTCTACATAAGGATACTTACTGTTTTGATAAGCTAGATTTAACTGTAGATTTTGGGATTTTTTTTAGGGGATAAATACCTCAGATCAGGCTTACAGCTTTGGTTGCACTCATGTTGGTGCTATGAAACGATGCTCACTGTCAAGAGTGATCATAGCCACACGTTCTGTCTGGAGAGAGACAGGGACATACAGCAAATTCCTTTTTAAAAATCATGAAGGAGTCCACACAGTGCTGTATCAACACAGTTTGCCCTAACAGCATGAAAGAATTGTCTGCATCCTTTTATTTTAGTTATTTTCTTGCTCCTCTCATTTCTCTCACTTCCCTCTGGTCACTTCAGCACTGCATAGGCACTTTGAGGACGACAGCTGTTTTTTCCTTCAGGCCCTGAGGTGACTTTCAGGCATCTCAGTTACTGTTGTGTTACCAGTGCTGGGGTGCAGATGAGCAACTTACCTGAGACCCCGAGGCAGTGGTACCAGTCTCATCCATACTCACACTACTTCAGGAGTTTCACTCCGTCTCCCTTTGCTGCTCACTCTTCCTCATTCCTTGTTCCAACTGCAAACTCCTCAGTACAGGGGCTGTTTCCCACTGTACCACTGCCACTTTTTGTTTGTTTGTTGGTTTTCTCCCTCTTGGTAGAAAAATGAAATGTGTAGAGGGGAAGAGAAGAAGATCAAGGAAAGAGAGAAAAAGGCAGGCTGGCAGCAGTTATATATCAAAAGGTTAGTTGCCAGCTGGATCTTCCCTACTAAATAGAGGGGCATATTCAACTCTATCTCAGAAAACATCTCCATATGCTGCAACTGTTCCTTTCTCTTTGCATTTCCAATTTTATGTTTTAAAATCTCTGTAACTGTAAAAAACCCACTTTTCCTATCCCTGTTACAGTGTGAGAGACAGGCACAAAAGGGGAAGTCACTGACTTTCCCTGGGGAAACGGTTCTCCAAGGAAGCAGTGCTATGGCACACAGCCCCACACGGCCCTGCATGGCCCCACGCTGAGCCAGCTGCCGTGGAGAGCTTCCCTGGCACGCAGACTAGTGATGCCCTGACCTGAGCCAGCCGTGGTGTCCATGCCCTTTCTCAGTCCCAAATTAACTCAGTTATTTTTTCAAGTGAAAGATGATTAAACAAGCAGCGAGATGTTATCGTTAGAGGCTTCCTATTAAACTATGAGTATAAATACTGGCACAGGGAGGATAAAGCTTCCTCAAGCTAAAGCGTGTTGGCAGCTAATGTTTAGTCAAACATTGTCCACAAAATGCATTGGCTGACCAAAATGTTTATCAGTGCTACCTCTTAGGAAACCAAACCACGTTATTTTCAGTTCCTCTGACTGCTTTATGTTTAGTGCAGTAATGTGGTTACCTTTTACATAAAACCGCATCATTAAATAGATTCCCCAAATGATTTTCAACACCACAAAGACAAAAATCTAATACAAAAGAACAAGGAAGCTGAAAAAGCAGCCTTCACTAGCCAGAGCACAGACAAAACCTCTTGCCCATAGCATGTTTTGGTTCCTTTGCAATGTAACCATAACTTTGGGTTCCCTCGGCCAAAATGCTTGTTCTGGGATTAATTAAATCAGCTAGTCTGACCCTTGAGCTACTGATGTGTACACTTACTTTTTCTTAATGTAGGGTGGGTTTTTTTTCCCATATACAGGAGTGGTAGTAGTAAGCCAGAGCAACACCAGTGTGCTGTAGAGAACAAAGAGCTCTAAAGCAGAAGTGGATATCAGAATACTGCTTCTCCTTACCAATGCCAATGCTGTCCTGGCACAGGGAACCACACTCCTGCCCCTTCTACCACCACAGTGTGGGCTGTGGGTAAATGCCAGCAAGGCAGGAGGGAACTGGGAACAACAGCAGAGTAAAAATGTTAGTTCATTAAAAGCAGAAAATGCGTGCTTTTCTTTTATCCTGGGTATTTTATCTGTGCCCATCGAGTAGTAAAAGAGTCTTTCAGGAAAGCCAAGCTGAAACTGTGCAAATACGCTTGCTGCGGATGAAACAGAGAATAAATGCATGATACACTGGGAGGTGCCGTTTTGCCTATGAGTTTCCAGAATCTGGAGAGATTTATTCATTTTGGACCTGAGCTCAAAACCATCTACAGGCAAGGGGAGTCTTGGCTGGGGTGGAGGGTCAACATTTTTATGGCAGGGCTGGTCTACGGTGATTGGAAAAGAGCCGCTTCCGTTCAGCCCGCAGCTGCTTTGCACAGGGAAACGCACAAGTGTTGCTCTCGCTGACATTAACGGGAATCCTAGTTGCGGTTTGGCTTCCTCATGTGCCAAGGTACCCCACAGGTAACGGTCCATCTGTGTGCAGACAAATTGGTTCTTAAAGCTGCACGCATTACTCTTCTTTATGAAAGAGGACCGGGCACTCTAACTGCTATGAACATGCTGTCTGAAAGGTGTTTTATTAACTAAAGCTGGGGAAGAAAACGAAACTGAAAAGAATACGACTGCATATTAAACTACCTGAAGTGGTCATGACAACTGAGAATCTCAATATCATAAAATTTTTACAGCTGGATGCAATCAATGGGGATTTTCCATCTTTCTTTTTTTGTTAAGAAAGAAAGGGGCAGGGGTGGGGGGAGAGGGGAAATCTCGATTTTACTCAAACAAGCTCTTTATCCAGCTCAGCTTTCTTTGCTTAATATCAGAACTTGTCTTTACTTCTCTATAAATCTCAGCACTGCCTGTGCTTGGCTGACACCATCGCCTTTCCCAGGGCAGGGATTCCACAGCAGGAGGTGTTCAGTATCCCCAGTAGCAGCACAACGAGGAATGGAAACCAGAGAAATGCATGTTATAGGGAGACTTGCTCAGCCTGCACAGAATTTTCAGCACTTACCAAATAATAATTGACATAAAATTTTGCCTCAAAATTAACCAAGACTCATTTGTGCCTGAAATCCTATTATAGTTCTTCAGCAAAAGGATTAAGATCCAGGACAAGTCAATAGAAACACTTTATTGTTTGGCTGAGTGTCTTCCATTTCAACACTTGTAATCACAGTTCAGGCTTATATACATTTATTTTGGTCTAGCACTGCTTTCTTCTTGGTGATGTCAGCACTTGCTTTGAGTTAGCTGAAGAAAAATTTCAGACTGAGTTTCACCACAGCTATAGAGTCCAATGTAATCCAATGCAATGAGTTTCTTACAAAAGATAAAATCATCCACTTGTATGTTTAGAAAACAAGCCCAGAATTGTGCATAACTTACCAGAATTGTTCATAACTTACCAGAATTATGTTCTTTGATAGTTACATCAAGGACTGCATTATTTTTTCAGGGAGTAACAGGATATTACTCAGCATAATTGAGTTTGATGGCTCTTGATCTGACTGGTATGGCTTTGCTCAGGCAACCTTACAAACAAGTATATTTCCTCAGTTGGTTGTTGTTTCCATGCCTGTTCAAACGCGAACCAACTCTAAACTTCTGACTTTACTTTCCAATGGTTACATGTGAATGTTTTATTAAAATAACTTAATAAACTTAACCAATGCCTCATGAAGCCTACAACAACTTCCACACGTCTGAAGAAAATCTGCTGCGTTTTCAGTTAGTCCAAACTCCTCTTGTTTCCAAAGTCACAGGTTTTCCAGAAGAGAGATTGAGTTCTGGAGGAAATCTTAAGCCCCGGTTTTGATCACTGCCTTGCCTCTCTTAAGGGACTGGGTGCTGTGTGCTCATACCAGTGTTCAGAGCAAGGCAGGACAGAGCACTGAAGCTTGGAAAAAGAGTAGATGTCAGCCTAGGGAATTTCACCTTCAGTCTTCCAATTGCTTCAATGGGTTGCCCCAAATCTTGTTTGTGTCTTTCCCCCCGCAAATGTCATTTGGAAACACCTGTAGGAAGGCCAAAATAAACATTGGCAGATGGTGACTGAAAAATGTCATGATCTGCCCTTTGCCCGAGTGCCTGGGAAGGGAATGGAGCCCATCATAGGGAGACCTGGCAGTGCCCATAGCAGTGAGCTATGGAGAAGAGAGCTGGTGGGTGTTGAAATGCTGTCGGACTCAGTGACCACTGAGAGCTGAGGTGGAAGTCTGGGCTTCTGAACTCTGTGGTTGCTTCAACATCAAAAGTCCCTGAACCAAAGCAAGCCATTAGTAGATGGTATTATGAGGCTGCTGCAAGTGTCTTGATCAGAGATGGGTGCTCAGGGTACAGAATAAGACGATCAGAGGAATCAAGAAACAAGTTTGTCTATAGAAGACTGGTCCATAGCACAGTGGTTGAACTACATGGTGCATTTTAGAGACTGGTAGGAGGCACTGTGTGGCAAGAATGCTTTTTTCTTTCTATTCCAAGAGAAGTTGCTAGCCCAGAGAGTCCTCGGAGAAATCCCTGAGCTGTTCCATTCATCACTCAAACCAAGCTGACAGAACGCAAGTGAAAACCACGGGCAGCCTTTGGATAAACCCTCCCGGGAGCCTGTTCGGCTGAACATAAGGCTGAGCTCGCACCCGAGTGTCACAGACACCGCAGGGTAACACGGAGTGTAACCCCTGCTCACAGACTCCCTTCCCTTCAGGCCAAGACCGCCGGTTGCCGGAGAAGGGGCGCCGGGTGTCGCGGCCGTCCTCCCGCCCTTGCTGACCTGGCAGGCTGCAGCCGGCTCGGGAGCCGAGCGCGCCCGCAGCTCAGCTCAGCACAGCGCAGCGCGGCCGGGCCGGGAGGCGGCCGGCCCCGAGCTGCCCCTTTCCCCGCGGGCGGCCGTGCCCGGGCCGACAGCGCCACCTGGCGGCCGCAGGCAGCAGGGACGCCGGCCCGGCCGCGGCGATGGCGGGGCACGGAGGGGAGGGCTGCGCTGCGCGCTGGGTCCGTTTCCCGGGCCGGGGCCGTGCGTGGGGCCGTATCGCTGCAGCGCCCGGGCTTCGCGAAAGTCTCTGATCCCGTTTCTGAGTCCGTTTGTTCTGTGCGTTCCGTTCTGCGTCCGCGCGATGCGGAGACACAACAGGCGTGACGGTAGAAACCTGACGCAGCTGCAGAGAGCATCCGAGGCGAGGAGGCGAGAAGGTAATGGTTGGAACAGCGGGCACCCATCCTGGAAACTGCACAAGCCGTTAAGAGCGCGGGGCAAAGGCGAGATAAGGGCTTTCCTCAAAATAACCACGAGAGCAAATGCAGGGATATGAAAAAAAAATGGAAAGTGGCTTTCCTGAAACAGTGAAAAGTTTGGGAAAAAGCAGCTCACTATGTGCTGGTCTGTGGGCATTGTCAACCTGAAGAGTGCAACAGGTACACAAGGGATTCCTGGGACCTTTTCAGCAGATGCTTTTGCAGAGACCTCAAACTTTTTGAGGACTCGTGCTTTTTTTGCATGCCCGCAGAGGATGGCTTGTGAACCTTTCCTCAGATTATGAGTTTACAAAGGTATGCTGCAAAATAATAAAGCCAGCATGAGCTTCAGGAGCAGTTCTGTAACTGTACAGACCTGAAACCCATGAGCACATATTGTCATGAGTCTGTGCTGGAGCCAAACCTGTGGCCTGCATGTCACTCACCAGTGCCAGAAACATCACTTGTATTGCCAGGCGGCATAAAGTGCTAGATTCTAAATCGTGGCAGATAGAGTCCCATTTTATTCAGTTTTGTGGTTACTGCCAAGTAGCAATGACTTGCAGCAAATGGCCAAGAGGCTGACCCCTCAGATGGGCACAGACACGTCTAATGGAGCCTGGTGTGTCTGTAGGAATCATGAGACATGCAGGCTTAGCACCTTAATGATCTGTGAGGTGACACATACAGCTCTGCACCTCTGCTCACACGGCCAGGACTCAGGTGCAGAAGTGAGATTCCTCTATGACACCTGAGTCCTGCAGGTCCCTATTTTCCACTCCTTGGAAAGATTTATTCTTGATGTAGAATGGCCTTTTAATGATTTTTCTTTTCCAACATTCACATACATTTTGTCCTTTCAACTGACTAACAAATGTAGCAGGCTGCTTTCCATTTTCACAATGTGTTTTGCCCGTGAACTTAAGCTTCCCATCAGATGTTGAGAGCTCCAGAGGCACTTGGAAAGCTCTCAGCTCATATGCATTGCCCCAGACCACACCTACTCCTTGAGGAATTCCCAGGCTTTCAGCTCGAGACTGTGATCTCTGTAAACCCTTGTCTGTGATGTCTGAATATTTGTAATACTTTTCATTGTTCAGGATTTAGCACTGTCCAAGTGCAGGGGGCAGCTTGCCACTCACCAGCAGAAATGTGCCGGGCTTCCTCCAGCAAATCTTCCTCACCTCCTCAGGCAACCGTGCACACACCAGCAGACTCTCAAGGAGGACTGGGGGCAGAAAATCATGGATCCCTCAGTAGTCAATAGAAAATGTTCCACCAGCTTTTACTGAGTCCGTGCCATGCTTTCCTCCTGGACATCTCACCCTGCAGCATCCTGGCTCTACGCCTGACAAGGGTCGGTGCTTCCCCCTGTTGTAAACTGCATCCCTGCATGGCAGATGTTGCCATGGTGTCCTGCTGTGTAAGCCACCAGCCACCTCTGTTAGATCCAAAGAGCTGTGCCCAAGGACCCTGAAGGAGTTTGTTGATGGGAGCAGACAGGTATTGCTCTTAAAGTTACTCATCTTAAGCACAAGAAAGATCAAATCTTCAAGCTGTGCCTTGGCTGTTCAGTGCTTTGTAAGCTTTGGTGCAAGAAAAGGGAGAGTGAAAGAAAAAAAAGCCAGCAGTATATAAATAAGATTTAAGACTAATGGAGCTGTAAGGACAATAATTGCAGAACTACATGCTGGTAAATTTTTATCACACGACAATACATATGGCAGCAGCAAAGAGAGTCTCTGATTTCTTTGCTTCAGCATATGAAGTACCACACATTTATAAAAGCAACCATTCCTATTCTGTTATGCTGTTCGGAATGTGTTTGAAAAGCACATTAAAGTGTGGGGAAGTGTCCAAAAAAGTTGGATCGGTCTGGTTTATGACTGACAGGAAAGGCCAAGCAATTATCTGAACTCCTGATGGGACAATTTTGTTCAGATGTATTTTGGGGTCAGGAGGCAAGAGTTTCATCAGAGAGAGTTCTTCAGCTTACGAAACATACAATGTGTCCAAAACAAGGTCTGAAGTTGATTAGACATAAGTATTCAAAAGGAAATGATTTACATGACAGCCCTGGATGTATCATCCTCTCAGTAAGATCTGACCCAGCAAGGCTGAGATAACTTACTTATGAAGCGGGGCTTGTGGACCCAGCTAGGTGATATTTTTTTTCATTATCATGCTTTGCAGGGAATTAGTATATAAATCTTCATGAACCAGGTGAAAATATAGGAACAGTTCCTCAGCTGGTGTAAATCAGCATAACTCCACCAACTGTGCTGGTTTATATCAGCACAAAAGCGGGGCTGTGGTTTCCAATGGGCTGAAAGGCTTTGCTGCATTTGGGGGCTATTTGTCAAGTGCTTTGAAAGAATTCTGGGCATTTTTACTCCTAAGTAACTACCATGGACAAATGACAGGTTCATGGATTTTAGAGGAGCTCTTGTACAACAATGCTAGCAGGATGGTGCTTAGTGTCCAGGTTGCCCAAACTACCCTGGTGGCACCGGAGTCCTTCCCTCCAATGCAGCACATGCCACACTCATGCACAGGTTCTTCATGGTCACTGAGCCTATGGAGTCTGCTCAGGGACAGATGTCAGAGTCAAAAGAACCGGCTCAATTGTCAGGTGGGGCTTTGCCCTCACGTTGAGGGGACACACAATTTGCCCCAGCAGGCAGCAAGAGGAGAGGGTTTTTATCTGGTGCAGCACTTCCCTCTTTATCACTTGGAAGCCATACAGTTTAAATGTTTTCATAGGGAAAGATCACACAGAAGATATTAAAAATATAACCAGTTATCCCGCATTTTGTCCTTTTCCTCCTTTTCCTTGTTACTTTGTGTTTTTTTTTTCTTTTTTGATATTGCAGTAGATGAAGCAGCCTATTTGCAAACATGTTATCCATAGTGTGTTTAAACATTGGCATTTCTTTCTATGCCTTTTGTGTTTTTGTGTTCAAGTTCTGGCATGCATTTTGAGTTTGCTGTGAAAAACAGAAAAAGGATATTTCAAAATTCCAACAGGTTCACTTTTGCAAGCTTTCTTCTTACAGGTGAGATCTCTTTCTCACACCTGCTCAGAGGGTTTTTCAAAGGTTTCTCATGCTTTTAACAAGACAAGCTTGATGTCTCTAGAAGATTTATTATGAGTCATAACTTAATCAAGGAACCAAGAAAGATTCATTCTTCATGCAACTTGTACAGCATCATCACCTGAGAGACTCAGCACTAGTAAATCTTGCTGGCATACTGTGAAGGGTGATCCCAAATTGTCAGAGACTTCCCAAATGCAAACTGAAGGGATACACTGCTTTATGTCTCCTTCCAAGCCAAAAAGAAATATGTTTGGGAAATAAGCCCTTTAGATGGTAGTTTAATTTGGGGCAGATGTGCCCAACAGCTATGACATCATCCCAAAGCAGGTCTTTTCTCCTTCTCTGCTCCCCATCCCCTCAGCTTTACAGGAAAGATATAGAACATAAAGGGATTTATCAGGTGTCCTATCATAAATGTGCTTTATATTCTGAAGTGCATCTGTGAGATGATTCTCATAGGTAAAAACAGCTGTTAGCTCTGAATCAGGACAAATAAACAGAAAAAAAACCCAACCCAAAACACAACAATGCACTCAGGAAAGAAAGAAATTCCAGCAATCATGTATGTTGTGGGGAAAAAAAAGAAATAAAATCAAATCTACTTCTCATTTGTCTTTAAGCATGTGATTTCTTTCACTGTCAGAACTGTGTGTGAATTTACTCCCATATCATAGAATCACAGAATAGTAGGGGTTGGAAGGGACCTTTAGATATCATCCAGTCCAACCCCCCTGCAGAAGCAGGTCCACCTAGATCAGGTTGCAGAGGAACATGTCCAGGCAGGTCTTGAAGACCTCAAAGGAAGGAGACTCCACACCCTCCCTGGGCAGCCTGTGCCAGGGCGCCCTCACCTGAACAGTAAAACAGTTTTTTCTTATGTTTAAACTTTTTGTG
>WBNH01004021.1:153387-176861 GCA_013401255.1 Urocolius indicus
ACTCCCAGGTGTCTCTCTGCAGAGCTGCTCTCCAGCAGGTCAATCCCCAGCCTGTACTGGTGCATGGGATTGTTCCTCCCCAGGTGCAGGACTCTGTACTTGTCCTTGTTGAACCTCATGAGGTTCCTCTCTGCCCAACTCTCAAGCCAGTCGAGATCTTGCTGAATGGCAGCACAGCCTCTGGGGAATCAGCCAGTCCTCCCAGTTCGGTATCATCAGCCAACTTGCTGAGGGTACACTCTGTCCCCTCATCTAGGTGGTTGATGAAGATGTTGAACAAGACTGGCCCCAGAACCGATCTCTGAGGAACTCCATTGGCCACAGGCCTCCAACTTGATTCTGTGCCACTGATCACCACCCTCTGGGCTCTGTCATTCAGCCAGGTCTCAATCCATCTCATTGTCTACTCACCCAATCCACATTGCCTGAGCTTTCTGATGAGGATGTTATGGGAGACAGTATCAAAAGCCTTGTTGAAAGCAAAATTAGCTCTGGATTTAGCAGTGAGCAGTGCTGCTCACTGCAAACCTGAAGAGACCATCCAGTTGGTAAATCTGGCTCCATCCACTTAATCACAGGCAGCTCTTCTGAGGCAGCCAATGCATGTGTAAAGTAATACTGCATGTTTGGCTTTCTGAATATCCCTCCTCAAAGCCTCAGCCCACCACCAAATTAATTTAAACTCGATTAATGATTACCATCATGCCTGAAAGGTGCGTGGATGACAGAAGTTAGGTGCCAGGGGCCTAGGAAGTGACCAGTGGACACAGATACCTCTTGGGATGGGACAGCCCTGAAAAGTAAACCATAGCTTAGGTTCTAGGTGGGTTTTTGAGTCTGAAGTCCCAATTTAGTTGGAGTTTGAAGTAGCCTAGATCTTGCTCCTTTTTCATACCAGAAGAATTATACTAGAAGGAAGAAGCCTCTAGGCTTTGAGATGTAGCAGGCATAAAGGAATTTTGTAGTATAGTTTTGCAGGTGTAGCTCACAAGTAATTTTGTCTTCATTTTTCATAGGTTTGTTGGGAAGCATGGAAATCCTACAGTCTTTTCTCAGAGTGTTTTTAATGTTATGCTTTTTTTTTTCCCTACGTGGAGCTCTTTAGGTTTTCACAGAGCAGTAACATCCAGCCTTTTGACAAAAACATGGAGATGTCTTGTCATGGGACAGCTTGGTAAGGGGGCACAGGTAAAATGCCCATCACTGCACCTGGTGCTTGTGCCCCCCCATGCTGAATGTGCTACCATCACATGGTAGCAAACCTTGTGGTTTCACCACCCAAAATCCACATGTTTTCTTGGATTAGTGGGAAAAATGTTTACCCTGAGGACAAAGGCTGCCAGGACAAAAAGTATTGCTTGTCACTGTGTGGCACTTGCTGGGAGAACAAGATGGCCCACGCTGATGCTAAGAGGGCCAGGGGAAGCTCTTTGTGTCCATAAAACATAAATATCTGCTTAAATGAAGACAGAGGAAGGAAATTTTTTTTTTTTTAATGTTTTGGGTTGTTTTTGTTGTTTTTTTTTTTTGTAAAGCTAACTGCAGTCGTCTCTCTTTTTGCTCTAAATGTCTGCAGCCAGCAACACTCATGGTGAGTGCTAGCATGATGAAAAGGTTGACGAAGGGCGAGTGCCAGCAGTCTCAGCCTTTTCACACTTGTTGCTGCTGAATCATACATAACTCCACACAGCCTTGTTCGGGGCTGTGCAAGTCTCTGCCAAAACAGTGACATCTTTGGGCCAAGGTAGGCTTTCGGAGCATGGAGAGCTGCATGGTCCATTTTGAGGGAACTGAGGGGGCAGGATTTATCCAAACATGACAGAAATATGTGTATCTGAGGGGAAAAAAAAAAAAAAAGAGCAGATCAGGTTAAAATGAGTTTTTACTGCAGCCATGTGAGTCTTGGCTTTGTGAAAACTGTTTCAAGCCATTGCCTTTCCTTAGGCAGGTCAGTGGGCCAAATCCAATGATAAATACAAAACTCTGAGATCATTATTCCCTTCTTGGATTTTAACTGATGAAAAGCTCCATTCTGTTTGGCTGGGCTGTGATCCAAAGCCCAGTGACCACCCTGCTGCAACAAAATGCTGAATTAGGGTATTCTTGAAAACCTAAAAGGTCACTTTTCCTGATAGGAAACAGATAAAAGTCTGCCATGTCACTGTCTTTAATGGTTCGTGCCTTCACAATCATCTTCCTCTAGTCTTGATAAACCCTCTTGCAGCTGGAAGGTGTAGCAGTTGGGAAGCTCGGTGCTGTTGCAGATTTTTGTGCCAGGATTTCCCTCCTTGAAGGCAGGGGAAGGTTGGCTGCTGGCCAGGCAGCATGTGGGCAAAGCTGCCCAAAGCCCCGCAGCGGGCCAGGGTTGTGCCACTGGCTGAGCAGTGGCTAGGATATCCACCTCTCTCCTTTTTGAAAGTGCCCACTAAAATCTGGTTTGAGACCATTGTCTTCACTGGTGTTACCAACATCAACTGGATTTGGTGAAAGGAATGTTTTGCTTCCCCAGGTTTTAATCTGGAGCATGAGCTCTGTGTGTTTCCTGAACAATCTTAAACACTGATTTCTGATGGTCCCATGTGTTCAAGATGGAGTATTTTTAACATTAAAGTCCACTTCTGATTTTAAGTGAGGATGAGCGTTTCAGGACAAAAAGAAACCCAGGCTCCTTAAAACTATCCACCTCCACTGCAGTAGGTGAAACTCGTTTTCCACAAGAATTCCCAAGTATATTATGGCAAATTTCTCCAGCCCTTCTGCAGCTGTGCTGGCAGGGGTCCAGCAGGCTACAGGCAGTATCAAATTGAACGTAAAGGTGCAATGTACATAGCCCAGAGCTACCAGCACATGAGGCTCTGCCCCAGGACCCATGGCTGCAGAGGCTGCCGTGGTATCTAGTGCACACCCGGCCCTGGACCACCAAATTTGGCATTAAAAGCTATTTGTCTCTTCCCTTGTGATGAATAGAGGTTGCTCGTGAAGCAACTTCTTCAAGCTTGTGCCAGAGGAGCATGGGCAGCCTTCTCCTCTGCTCTCCCAAGAGCTTATTACTCCTCCACCAAGGAGGTTTCCCCAAGCCTTCCTTCCCTCTACGGTCCCTTTTCTTGGTCTGAGTAGAACAATGTCTCTCTGTTTTATGAGCTCCCTGCGAGGGCTGCATGTTAATCTTGTGTTGAATCAAGGAGAGTGGGTTTTTAGCTGGAAATGGAAACAGTGTGACACCCCTTGGCCTTTCCGGATCTATGGGTACTGCTGCTCTTATTGCTGGCTACCAGAGGAGTTGGGTTTTGGTTTGGAGTGGACTACAGATGAACCCAGGTGTGGATGTAGGACAAGGGAAGGAACCTCAGCATCAACTGCTGCCTGAGTGGGATGCTGCTCTCTTCCTTCCCTTCTCAGTCATTTCCTTGGGTGCTTGGCAGTGGCATTACAGACTTATGACCACTGCAGAATCCAGCATTTAGCAGCAGTAAGAAACTTTGTGTTTAAAGATACAAGTATTTTACAGTTTTAAAATAGCAATTGGCAAAATCTTCCCTGACCCTAACTGATGCTTCGTCACCAACTGGGTGAGAGTCCTCCTTCTCACAGCCTGGCACGGTACAGACAAGGCAAATCTGATTCAGAAGAACAAAGATGTTTCCTCTCTCTAGACTTGGAAGGGAGCAGCAATACATGCCTTAACTAGAGTGGGGCACTTGAATACATCCCCTATGATGTTCTTGTAAGGCCAGCTAAGGAAATACAGGCCAGATGAAATCATTAGTCCATGGGTGCACAAGTGCTTGAAAAACATGCTGAACTTATCATGGTTTGCCATCAAACCAAAAATTCATTTTTAATGGGGTCACCCAGGGTCTGTCCGGGGCCTGTTTCTGTTTGATATTTTCATTAGTAACTCAAATAGTGGAATAAAGTATGCTTATAAAATCGGCCCATCACACTAAGCCAGGAGGATTGAGAGCTTATTGAGCCCCAGGATTAGAATTCAAAATAGCTATGAAAAATCGGAGAGGTTTTCCAGAATCAACAAATGGAACCAAAGAGAGACACATGAAAAGTGCAAGGAGGTCAAAAGGGCTTGTATTGAAACAGGGAGTGACTGAACAGATGGCAAAAGAGACCTGGGAGGAAGAAAAGGCTGTGTGACCACTGTGACACCTATGACTGCACCCATGGGGACAGAAACACCGAGGGCTGAGTAGTAACTTCATGGTACTGGGAGCTTCACAGCTCAAGTGCTGCATCCAGCACTGGGCATCACCTTTTGAGAAAGAAGTAAATGAAATAGAAAGCTCTGAGAGACCAACAGGAGTGTTAAGAGGTTTAGAAAACCTGACCTGCAAGCAGAAGTTGAAAGAGCTTGGAGTTGTTTATGCTAGTGAAGATGGATAGGTCTGGAGGAAGCATGATAATGGCCTTCAAAGATTACTGTAAAGAGGATGAAAATCTCTTGCCTCAATGTCCACTGAGAGTGGGACAAGGAGTAATAGGTTTAACTAGACACAAGAGAGATTTAGATGAGATATTAGGACAAACTTCCCAGTTATAATAAAAGAAAATCTCAGGAGCAGGTTAGATTTGTGGGCTGAGGGACCAGAGTCATTAGGAGTTTTTAAAAACAGATTAGATGACCATCTGTCATAGGCAGTCTGTTACAGCTCATCTCACCTCAGCACCAGGGAATAAACCACACAGCCCTACCTTGCTGGGATTGCTTTCTCTTTCCATACAGTGCTTTGATGGAGTTTTGTAGGAGCTGAGGGAGCTGCGTCAATAGCTCTTGGTCTTGCTGCTCAGGAAACAGAGCAGTTCTGGCAGGAGGAAAACCCAAACATCTACCTGGGACATGAGTAACATGAGCACACGGTGGCTGGTACTTACCCAGGCGTAAGCCACAGCTGCATGTCTTTGGTCAAATATTGCAGAGCTTCACTTAAATTCAAACTGTCCTTGAACTCTCTTGCTCAGTGCAATCCTTCATCTCCTGAGGCACCTGGAGGCAGCAAGGAAGTTCTCCCAAGCAGGTTTAGTACTCAGAAGAGGCTCTCACAGTAGCAGTCTAACACCACAGTACTGAGGTTATAAACCGAGTCAATCTCCATGACACAGCTCTGAATTAAAGTGCTAAAAAGCAAAATATCAAATCTGTAAATGGCATAGGCAAACCATGCTGCTTTGTACATCAAACCAGTTGTACACCAGTAACTCATTGTCTTCCTATGTCCCCACCTTTTTAAAGTGTGATGCAGCCTATGATGAATTGCTTTAAGAAGCAGATGGTTAAACAACATGTGCAATCTGCTTACTATTATGTCTTCTGCCCAAGCTGTTAATCAGTGCCTCTTCCCTGCAACAGTCTTTGGGCACATAGGTTTGTGTTCTAGGAAACCATAAAAATTGTTGTCATAATGATAAAAGATTGCTTCTTCTTTAGAAGCACTTGTTATCACCTCCTCATACTGAATATTTTTAGTACTAGCAAAGTCTCTTCTCTTCAGCTCCCTTGAGACATCTGCTCTCCATATGGCAGAATTGCCTCTGCTTCCAACAGCCTTTTTCTCAGAGGGAGACTCCCGATATAACAAATTGGAATTATTTCCAGGTCTTCAAACACTTCACTTGTTCCTGACTCATGTAATTGAGCCTAACGAATTTTGCACAATTGTACATGTTTTAATCCCTCTTGCCTACCTAATTTTTGTCATATTGCTTCTGCTATCAGCAAGCTGCCCTTGAAGCATTGCTGTGAGGTTGCTGGCAGCAGAGAGCCAGCTCTGGTGCTGAGCTGACCTAGGGTGCATGGATCCTCCGAGCCTTGCTGCTCCTCTGCTTCTCAAAGGAAACCCACTGGAAGCAACATGGTCAGCCCATCCTGGCCGTAATGGTGGGGCTGCTGGCACAGGAGCACAGCCTCTTCAAGCATCCATGCCAGATCCTGAGCACCGTGGTTCATGCAAGAAAAACAAGGCCATTTCATCGCTATGGGCCATGCTATTTGCTTTCTATGGTTTCTTATACCAGAGCAAAGACTCCAACTGCAATCTTACAGAAAGGGAACAGCTTTTTTTTTTTTCCCCTTTGGTTTAACAGTGAATGCCAGAGAACAGATCAAGTGCTAAAAAATGACTCGTGTTTGTGTGTTCTGCATATATCTATAGTTACCCTCTTACTTCCCATTGTAGCCTGTGATGTACGTGTACTCTCTGACCTCACACTATAAAACACGTGCACTAGTAAATTATATTTCTTCATGCCTTTCTATAGGAACTGTCAGTTTGAATTTTTCTAGAAGCTGTTACAGTACGAAGAGACACAAAGCTCTGTCAAGTAATTTGTTCTGCACAACATGATATTGCAAGTAACAGCGGAGGAAAACCACACAGCTGGTATTTTAAGGGCAAGACCTTAGAATAGAATCAGTAGATAGCAGTAAATAATGGTACCTCTGACCTGTAATGTTTGCATATATTAATAATAAAGCTTAAAGCACCCATTCTCCCTCTGTGCTCACCCGTTCTCTGTCTGTACTCACAGACATCTGGTAAATGCCACACCAAGCGACTGGGAAAGAGCTGTGTGCTGGCGTGGGAGCAGCACCGTCTCCTTGGCTGAGCTGCAGGGAAGTGGGGAGCACCGCACATCAGTAGACCCCCAATCCTGCTGCTCCCTCAGTGCACCACCAGTCTTGGGTTAAACTGAATCAGGTGTCATTTCATCTCAAAAAAATATTGTTATAAACTATCCACACAGTATTCCTTTCCAAGACTCAACTTGAATGGTGCAATATGAGGCCATGAGAAATGCATCGAGCCATATTATCTTTTCTACGGTACATATCAAATCTTTCTCAATTAAAAGTAAGAGAAGTCGATTGTTTTGGCAGCTGAATGCCATGTACAAAGCACTTGGAGAAATGTGCTCCAGATCCTACTGAAAGTACTGGTGACAAAGTAGAAGCAGAGCAACCCAAGTGGAAAGTAAATCCTGAGAAAAAACCCACAATGTTTTTCTTAATTTTATTATTAGTGAGAAACTAACCTACCTGTCTTTTTATCCTGTAAGTAAGATATATGGAACAAAGATTTTGTTTCTTGCAAATTAAAATAATATGTGGAGTTGTTCTTTTGAGGTGGCTCAGGAATCTGCCCTTTGTGGAGACGCAAATAAGCTTTGCATATGAAGCAGCAGATAGCAGATAAAATGTACATTCAGCAAGCACGTTATCATTTAGCTTCTGCATATAAGACAGCTTCTGCAGCTAAACAATATTAAATGTTTTAGTAATTCATTGCATCATTAAGGACCTAAAGGGCAAAGACGTGTCAAACTGAGTATGCTGCTTTGTCTCAACTTTTCCTACATCCAAGGTTACAGCAGGACAATTCGGTGGCATGTTCCCAAACACTGAACCACTGCCAACATTTTCTTAATGGGATTAAACTGTGCCTTGTTACTGTGCAAAGACATATTTTATGTATGCTTGGCCATTTATTTGATGTACAATTATCTTTGGCTGAATTATTATCCTGGATTTGTAAATAGTAAAGTCTATTTCATTACTTGCTGTAATTCTTCTCCTAAAATTTATCCTATTAATGATAGAGATATTAATAGAACAGAGAAACAAGATAGGTAATTTAGAAGTTTTTCCCTTCTGTTAGTATCTCTATTGATAACTGAACAAATACTAGAAGTACAGTGTCTCAATGTACACACAATTTAAACAAATAAAATTGAATTGATAAACAACTTTCTGGGAGGACTATCCTGAGATGACACCCTATCACGCAGAGTCAGAAGTAGGGGTTTGCAGAGAGCAGCAATAATAATCACAGCTAAAACAAAGCACAGACTGCTCAGGGACAGGGCTCTGAGGCTGCGATGCTAAGGGGAACTTCTTCCAAACTGTGCCTCTGGCATCTTTCTGCTGTAGGCAGGGCTTATCACTCCAAATAAAGTGTCCTGGTTTTGTCTGGGATAGAGTTAATTTTCTCCCTAGTACAGGGCTGTGTTTTGGATTTAGTGGGAGAAAAATGTTGATAATCCACTGATGATTTAGTTGTTGCTAAGTAGTGCTTAAATGCAGGACTTTTCAGTTTCAGCAAGGAGGTGCACAGGGAGCTGGGAGGGAGCACAGCCAGAACAGCTGACCAGACCCTAGCCAAAGGGGTACTCCATACCACAGGATGCCATGCCCAATGTATAGACTGTAAAGAGTTGACTGGGATGGGTGAATTGCTGCTCAGGGTGAGTCTGGGCACCAGCCAGTGAGTGGTGAGCAATTGCACTGTGCATCTCTTGTCTGTCTTGGGTTTTGTTTCTCTCTGTTATATTCCTTTTCATTACTATTATTATTATATTTTACTTTAGTTTAGTTATCACACAGTTCTTGTCTTAACCCATGACTTTCACCTTTGTTTTCCCCTCGATTCTCCTTTCCATTCCAACAGAGGAGGGGAAAGAGTGAGCAAGTGGCTGCATGATGCTTAGTGGCTGGCTGGGGTTAAACCGTGACACGATGTCATCTTTGGTCTGTGATACAGGTTATAGCAACAGTCACAGCAGATTAAACATGCTGAAAATATTGCTGGCTGCTGCAAATTCTAAATTGCACTCTAACTACAAGGCTGTTTTCCCTCCCTTGAAGCTGTCCAGACAAGTGCTTGGAGCACACTCTCTTTTACCAGGCTCCTTTCCTCCCAGCACACCTCTCCCAGGACAGCAGGAACTGAGCCTCCCAGCCCAGCACAGCCCATGCTGGGCTGGAGCAAGCTCTAGCATTGGAGCCCTGAGCTTCGTATGAGCACACCAGAAACACGTCCTCTGCTGCAAGGACAGTTTTCAAGGTCTCATATGAAGCAGTTTGTTGACTGCTGCTTTTGAGCCTCTGTGACAATAGTTTGCAGGTGGAGGAGACTGTGTCCTGCTCCACCACCCCATTGCACTAGCTCTGCAACACACCTTGTCCTCGAAATCCCTGGCCTGACACAGGACAGGGTGTGTCCTTGCCATGGGGGCAGCGAGGACTTTCACCATGCTGAGCAAATCATGAGAGTGCTGCCTGTTGCAGACATGAGGAGGGAATGAGAAAGCTGTAATTCAATGCAGACATCCTCTCCGAGCAGGTGACACCCATGTAGGACCCCATCCCTCTGTGTGCCCACGGTGGATGACTTGCTAGACAGCAGCAGCATGCTAAAACCTTACAATAGTTGCAACCTCTAGTAACGCAGACAAAAGCTCTTATTGCAGAGTTGTTAACCACCATCATATGTATTCTGCAGTAATATTTGAGAACTCGGTGCTCACTATGAATACAGTACAACCAGGACTCTATGCCACTTGGTTCCTGCAATTGTTCAGCAGTTGAAGTCCTTTGCTTGCTTAAGCATTGATTTATGGAAGACTTGATTCTGAACTTCTTTCACAGCTATGTAATTCCACTGCTATGACGTTGTCCCAAATGTCTTTAAAATACAATGCGTAAATGTGGAACAATTAGGAAGATTGCCAAAAGGTGCATGGGCAGAACATTCATAGACTTCTCTTTGATGCTGAAGACTGTAAGCTCGATTCTCCTCTCTTGAAGACTGATAGTAACCAGGATGAATGTATGGCAGTTATGCTGGTAAATATGAGAGGATAATTAAGACAATGACTGATATCCATGTTTTTTGTCTGTTGTTACATTATTAAACTCTTTCAATTTCTGTGTATAACCACAAAGGGTAAGCACTGGTGACTAACTGTGCCTTATAACGAAGTAGGGTCACTCAGCTCCTTCCCATAAAGGATCTGAGACAACACTACCAAGTTCTGCACTTCTAACAGGACTGCACCATTCCCAGTGCAAAAGCCACCATTGGTAGAATTAAAACCAATTTATGGCAAAAATTAAAACATTTATATTTTAACATCTCCAGACTTTATTAGGTGTTCTTTATACAGTCATCTGGTATGTTTAAAGAGTGAGCAATCATATAAAAGGAAATATGGTCATAACTGATTGAAGTAATAAAACCCTGAAACTAAATAACATCTCATAACTCATTACACAGCATATATTAGATTTCATTACATCAGTATATGACTTAGTAGTAAATTCTCCTGTTGGTCATAAACCTCTAAAGTGTTGTCATCCCAAAAAATGAAATTAAAAAAGAAAAGAAGACAATGCCAGGATGCTCCATCGGTGCTCGTACTGTTAGGGCACAGCCCCACCTCGCGTCAGGGTGAGCTGGACCCCATGAGCCATGCTGGAGACGGGTGATGCTTCTCCCCACTTGTTGTCAATGGGTCCAGGACAAAACTGCCCCTTGACATGGTGAACCAGCATTGCTAGGGTTTTGTTTTTGTGTACCCAACCTGCCGCTGAGCTCATCACCTTTGTGCACTGATGAAGCCACATCTACCTCTGGCACTGGGTAGCTCCTGCAGGGGTGATGGGTGAGTCCACCCTGCTGATGGATCCACTCCCCACTCTGCTGCTGCTCTGCGCCGGGTGTTGGCCACGTGCCGGTAACAGAAGGCCAAGTAGTGGGCTCGGTGTCTGTGTTCCCTCTGTTGTGGCATCAGGGAACGTTGGCTGCCGGGGCTGCTGCTCATCACCTCAGGCAGGGCGCCTGGAGGGTTTGCTGCCCTTCCTGCACTCTGACAGAGGCCACGGCACCACAACAGTGTGGCACTGCTTCCAGTTTTTGCCTGCCACTGTTCAGATTGACGTGTTGCTGTGATGTGGTGAAATCAGGCTGCAGCTCTGCCACATGCC
Organism: Urocolius indicus; assembly: GCA_013401255.1. NCBI lineage: Eukaryota > Metazoa > Chordata > Aves > Coliiformes > Coliidae > Urocolius > Urocolius indicus. The sequence goes on from WBNH01004021.1 coordinate 164,159, forward strand.
CTGGGCTGCGGGGAGCTGGATGGACAGCCCTGCTGCTTGCCACTCAGGGAGAGGGGCAAATGGTCCAGAAGGGCACGACTGAAGCCCACCAGGACTGCAAGCTGAGACTGTCAGAAGGGACCTCAAAGAGGCATCTCACCAACCTGTGTTACCCCATGGAAACAACAACACAGGAGCTTTCCAAAATCCTCTCTCTTTCTGAAGCTGAAGCATTTCCCAACACTTGGGTTGCTGAGTCCCAGATAAGAGGCTGATGCCTTCCAGCGTCCTTCAAAGGGCAGAGCAGAAGGTCACTGGCGGTTAATCGCACCACTCAAGGCCAGTGCCCTGCTTGTGAGTGCAAGGGGGTAGCATCCAGCCTTGGGGAAGAGAGGATCTGGGGCTCATTCCTGACACAAGCTCAACAGACCTCTTTCTCCCTACAGCAACATCTCCTGTGGGCTACAAATCGCAAATGCTTCCCAGAAATTGTACAAAATCACACCTTTGAGCTGATGACAGATTCTGATTAGTGTTTGAGCCACCCAGCTCCAGCATCAGGGACCTGTTCTACTTCTTCTTGCACGCCCCAAAGTCTTGAACTCCTTCTATGATGCAGCACACCACCGACATATCATCTGGGACTGCCTGCTCCAGCTGCACAACCGAGGTCTGAACAGGGGACCAGCCCTGAGGCCAGGTGATTTGTTTCCACCCAGAGCCAACAAGGCTGCAGCTTTTCCCCAGGTCCCAATTCCTGTTTGAGTGTCAGGGTCGACCCCTCCTGCTTCAGCAGTAGATGGGCTTCCACTAGTGAGGTGGGCAGCAGGTCTCTCACTACAGGCTGGGAGATGCCAACAGGATTTCTGAGCAGCCCTAGGATCATCCCACAGCAAGCTGTTTGCTTCGGGGCTCATCCCTTCTACACAACATGCTAGACATCAGGCACAAAGTACACTGCAAGATGTGTCGGTGACATCAGCCTGGCACAGCCATGAGTAAGCAGAGGCTGTCCTGGCTCTGGGTGATAGCTATGAATGGTGCATCTTCTCTTCAGCTCCCCAAAATGGTTGTAAGTTTTTTTTTTTTCCTTTGAGAACCAACCATTTGGTTCACATTTCTCCTTCATTTGACCGCTGATAACGATCCAGAGCAACCAATTGGCAATTGTGCCATTTACAACATCTGGGAGATCTGAAGGCAGATCCCAGTCCAAGCTGCACTGATGTAATTGTTTTGCTGGGTGAAGGATGATAACTCTCCCCACGTGTGTTTATACTCCTTCAAAATAATCCAGTGGGTTTTTTTGAAGCTCAATTATGTCAACATGTTCTTTATTGTGTCTTACGTGTTTTTAAAGTGCTGGGTGGAAGCAGCTGGAGAAGTCTCCTTTCAAAGCACACCTCCCCATGTTCGTTTTGAAGTAGCTTGTGGATTCACTATAAAGGATGAAGACTTAAATGGCTGTTTTGGAGGTTTCCAGCCACATCGCTGGTTTTGACACACATATAAAAGGCTAAGTATAAAAATTAATGAGAGACATCCCCCCAAGCCTCAGGGGTGGAGGTGGCTATGCCCTTCCTTTCCATGAGAAAGAGCAAGAGCCTTTGATCAGATAAGATCAAGGCTGTACAAGACCAGACACTCTTTATCCCAAGCTGTGCACCGAGCACCAGCTCTGGGAAATGGCTGCAAACCTAAGAGTTGTCCAGCTGCTCCCAGCAGTTGTTGTCCTCAAGGCCTGGGCAACATATGGGGTGGATAACGACGCACTTTGGGGTAAGCCAGGTGAACCTGGGCTACCATGTGCAAACATTAAACCACAGATCTAAACGTCTAATCTGTCATAATCACATCACCAGTTTTACAATGGGAATAGCAGCCTCTCCTCTGAAAGGAAGTGTGCTTTGGTTTGTTTTTTTTTTTTCCCCTGAAATTTATTTTATTCTGGGTTGAGAGTGTTTTTTTTAAAGATAAAGCATCTCTGGCTGCTGCCAGTGCAGCCCCAGTTCCCACTTTTGCCTTGCTCCAGCCTAAGCGCTCCTATGGCTGCCTCCATCAAGCTCCAAAATGCTGATCTCACCCCTCCTCTGGTACCTCGGCTTTTGCAATGCGCAGAGCAGAGCTGAGTTGAGCTCAGCCAAACCTCACCTGGCAGTGGAATACACTTTGCTTTCTGTCAGAGCCACCTCCACCTTGCTGTGACAGCCTCGTGAGCTGCAGCAGGCAGGCCGGGCGCCCGGCATCGCTGGAGGCCTGCTTATACACTGCTGCAAAATTAAAACACTTTCCTTCCATCTTCTTCAGAGTGAGAGACTGCAGCTGAGAAATATTTAGGAGTTAGAGAATTTTTAGTTAATTGAAGCAATCCAAATGTATCTAGCTGCTTTTACGACTATTTCATAATAGTATCTTTTTAAGCTAATACTCCATCAGGGAACACAACTTGCAGACAAAAACCTCTCTGAAGTGCCTTGAAGAGATCTGAGCTTTGGACTCTGAACTTTGCTGCTTATAAACAATCATTTCAATCTGCTGGGCCGCAGTGGGAGTATGAGGCTTCATAAAAGAGCTTAGGTGTTGTAATACTGAGCGCAGCAGCGTTTAGCTTCACGTCTCACTATCCAGCCTCCCCGTGCAATCCAGCAGATTTGGACACAAAGAACCAGATCTGCACAGGCCAGCGGGGAACCGCTTTAGGAACCGCTGTGGAGAACACAGCCCAGCTGTGCTGAGGTACCTCTTTCTGATCAGGTTTCAAGTCCCAGATCCCTTCCTAGAGCAGGAACTGGAGCAGCACGCTCTCATAAAATAGCAACAGCCATTACAGCACACACTTAGAGTTTGGAAGAGAAAGATCCAGTGCTCACTACAGAGATGTGAGCAGCCCAAACCCAGACCTGCACTGCACTTGTCAGGGCATCCTCTTGAAGCTGTTCTCGTTTTCATCGAAAGAAACAGATGATGTCGGGCCAAAGGAGATGGGCCCTTCAGTTGCATTCAGGCACTCTGGAGGCAGGACAAGGACAGCTTGGGCTCTATTCCTGATCCAGTTCAACGGGTGATAATCAAATAATCTTTAGAGAAAGCCTCAGTGAGTGCTATGAACTTGGGGTTTCCAAAGTCAGGACACACAGACATCACCCTCTGAAGTGGCCTGCAAAGTACCTCGGCCCTCACCAAACCACTACATACCTCTTTCCTCACTGTGCTACTTTACCAAAATGTGTTCAGCCACAGGTTGTTTCCTGTTCCCCCGGCTGGTGTCCATGTTTGGTCTGCACATAAATGCCCCAGCCTCACCTCATCCTCACCATACACCCCTAAAGCAGGCAAAGGGGACTGGGATCAACTTATTTTCCCTACACTTCTTCCAAATGCCTGCACAGTTTCCTAACCTTGGGTCCACTCTAATCCCTCATCCACTCTGTGTTACTTGCTCAAGTCCTGGCTTTTCTCTTTGTTTCAGGTGCCAGGGCTGCTTAGGTACTGCAGGAAAGAGCTGCATAGGACAGAAACAATGAGTGAAGACAATCAGATGATGGGCAATAATGGTCCAAGCAGCGTCTCTAGGCAGATGCAGTCAGGCATGGCCCTTATTTTGAAGCAGCTTGTAAACTAGCCTAGAAAACAGCTCTGAACTTAAGTCATAATCTCTCCTGGTACAGTTAATTACACCTTTCAAAGCAGAATAAAGTCAGATAAAGAGACTAACAGCCACATTTGTGCTCCAGAAAATATGGTACTTAGAGAACTAAAGCATCTGCAGAGAAGGAAATTCTGAATCCACACATTTTTGTGATGCAAAAGCAACTGAGCCCACAGCCTGCCAGCGTAAATTAACCTGAAACTAGCTATGAGCTGAAGGTCTTGAGGGCTCCTTCTTGGGATACACCATTAGAACACCCACTGTGCCAGGAAATCATGGAACTGTTGGGGTAGGAAAAGACTTCTAGAGATCATCCAATCCAGAGAAGGAGACTCCACAACCTCCCTGGGCAGTCTGTGCCGGGGCTATCTCACCGTTACAGTAAAGAAGTTTTTCCTTGTGTTTAAGTGGAACTTTTTGTGTTCCAGCTTCTTTCTGTCACCCCTTTTCCTGTCACCAGGTGCTACAGAAAAAAAAGCATCATCCCATCCTCCCAAAATCCACCTTGTAGGTACTTCACAAGTGTTAATGAGGTCCCTTCACAGTCTTCTCCAGACTAAACAGCCTGAGATCTTGCAGCCTTTCTTAGTATGAAAGATGTTTCAGTTCCCATATCATGTCACCAGCCCTCCGCTGGACTTTTTCTAGAAGTTCTCTATCACTTTTGAGCTGGGGAAGCAGAAGCACACATGGCTTCTGGCACCAGACTAGCCTGCCAGTCCCAGCACTACCAGCACTGAGGTCCTGGGTGAGCCAGGAACTGTTTGATATTGAAGGATTTAGAAAGCCCCTCCAAAGGAAGCCTGTGGCTTCACATGGCCTGCAGAGGAGTCTGAGGAAACGGAGTTTTGGGATTAGGTCCTGTTGGATACTTGGCTAATTGGCTATTGATCCAAATTATTTACAATGGAGATAGTTGCCTACAGATTTTTCAATATCTTAGTTCTTCAGGCATTAGACCAGCTAAAAGAGGCTAAGGGAAGTCACTCAAAACATTGAGGTGAGCAGCATACCAGGCAGGACACCGAGTCCCAGTTCCAGTCTCAGCCTGGATTGGCAGTGGCTCAGGTGACCTCTGCCTGTTCCACCTGCAAGGGTGGAACAAAAAACCCAACCAACCTCACTCCAGCCAAAGTTTCAGTCCGTGAAAACTGACTGCAAAGGTGCAGCAGCACTGTGGGGAAATCTCGAAGATAATGCTCGACCTTTGCTATCTAGAGAGAAAATGCTTCAAGTAGGAATGTGTTTATCATATTAATGCTGAAACAGTTCCATTATAATGACAAGCATGATGTTTCATCAAAATTCTTCTGAGATTTATATGTGCTGTAGCTCTCCTTCAGATGAAAGTTGGATGTAAAACAAGCATATGTTTCTTGTTACAGCACTGCAGAAAATGTCATTGTTTCTAGGTTGACTGATTGGAAATTTGAAGGAATCAGTCTGCCATAACAAACAATCAAAAACTATTATTAAATCCACAGTGAAATATAAGAAAAGAACTTAAAGCGAAGCGCAGGTTTGCTTAAAAGCAATGAAAACAGATTCAAGCAAAAAACTGTCATCGAACTGCGGGATTAGACTCTCCTCATTTGACATGCTCGATTTAGATGTGCCAAAGATAGCGTGAGCTACAGAAAGACCTCGGTAATTTATGGGATCTGCATAGAATTTATATCCCAAATAACTATATTAGTAAAGGTTTCAGAGTGAAGTCAGGAAACACAAGATGCGCTGTGGCTTTGTGCGCTACATCACCTTAAGTTGCAGGTACACATTTAATCCAGCAGGAGCTCCTCTCTTTGATTTAGGAATTCTTTTCAATCCTCTAATGCAAAGCTCAACCTTGCTTTCAGCACTCCCCACACATGTATCAGCTTCTTTAGAAGTATTTCTGCATTTATTGTCAGAGGACTAAGGATTGTGAGGTCTTTTGCAAGCCTGTGAGAACCCCTGTGATACTTGCTCCTGGTACCACCACCTGTACTATCCATCATGTGTGCAGATGAACACCAACACTTTCACCCCATGTTTTCAGAATAGATCTACTGAACCTAGAAAAAGATGAAGTTACTCTGCACTCCTGTAGATATAGTTCCAAACACCATATATTAAGCACTTAGAAAAATCCTGGTAAGTTTCTGTGAACCAATTATCTTGCTCAGTATTACAGAACCATCTCACTCGTGATGGCAGCAGAAAGAAAACAAAAAGTTCTCCAAAAAAACCGCTCTTTTACTATCAGACTTTCTCTTAATCTCAGGCAATCTTTTATGGTTACCAAGCTCTTCCTCCTTAAAATGAGGTAGTTTTGCAGACAGCAAGCTCATGGCTGCAGTCTTGGATCATGCACAAAGGAATGTGTCAGGATCCCACAGAGAGCTGCGCAGGTGTGATGGAAGCATTACAAGGAAATTACAGATCTGAAAATCCCTAATTTTTGGAAGTCCATCCCTTCACATCCCACATATTTTCAAGAACAAACTAGAGGATCCAAAAATGGCAATCACACTGACCCTCTCACTTGTCACAGCAGGATCCTTCAGAGCTTTCATACAAGAAAACTCCTGTTTCTTCTAGCTAAAGATTAATGTCATTAGCTCAGCATACAAAACAGAACACTAGGGAGTGAAATACGAAATTTCTTCAAAGTCTCTCATCTATAAGCCAGTAGCACAAGCACCCAAATCTCACATCGCGTATTCTAGATAAAAGAGTTTACAGTCCCTAACACAAAGCTGCTACAGCTCCTGGTTCCCAGGCAACAGATATCCCTCTTATACCTACTGCCTTCCTCCCTGCTTCTCTCTATTTTCAGATTCTCTTAAACATCTCAAAGAATACAACCCTATCTGATTAAAAAATGACGTTTTCCTTACTAGTATCATTCTAAGATACAAATAAACAGCATTCACTGAGCTTTTTCAAAATACTTCCATGGGAGACTACTGCACATTGTGGGAACTTAAAAATGATCAAAGTCAGAAGCATCTGAAAACACAACTAAACGAAAGCTGTCAAACAACCTCAGCCTCAGTGAACAGGCAAGCTCTTAACATGGCTTTGTTTTCTCTCCTCCCCTTGAACTGCTATAAAGATCTCTTTGAAGATCCTTTCATTAACTTCCACTACTTGCTTCTGACTCTTTAAATATTAGGTTTAAGTCTAAAGAGGTCAGTGATTCCAGGTGCCCTAGGTCAACAGGGAGCATGGCTGCTTTGCACTCCACTCAAAGGTCTGCCTATTTCAAAGTTCCCAAGGAAAACAAAACTGTTTTTTTTGTAAACCAAGTAATTTTTGAGAGCCATGTTAATCGTAATCAGAACACGAGGTCAAATAAGCAGATGCTGTCTTTCTAAAAAATCCTAACTCTTGTAGAAGTTTGAACAGCTGTGCCTTTTAAGCACTATCTTCATTAAATAATTAAGTCTTATAAAATTATTCTTACAGATAATGAAATAGTTCTAATGAGAAAAATAGAGTGTCTGATAATTCCAGAAAAGGAAGTGTGAAACTTCAGGTGCTATTTGTCTCTTGGAAGAAAACTATTAAGCTCTCAAATATACATCAACTTACATATGCTTCAAACCCAAACTGAAAGAAACCTCATATTCTTAATATAATCTCCTCACAGACTTTGAAGGAACATCAGTGATGAAGATATTTTCCCAGCATTTTGCTTTACTGCACCAGGTTGCAAGGTTTTGAAATAAATATTTCACCCAGAGATCACTGTATCCATCCTACAGATATAAGCAACTGAAGAAAGGAGATGAAGCTTTACAAGAGTGATGAACAAAGCTACAAGACAGTTTCCATTCTAACTTCTAATCCAGTATTGTATTTATCTTTAGAACGTATTTATCTGGTCACACCAATTCAAAACTACAGACATTTTTTGCTCCATATTTATGCAATTCTGTTTTTTTTTTCTAAACTGCTCTAGCTTTTGGTGAACTGATTCTTGCATTTGGCAGACAAGCATGCACAACCAAAAGAAAGCAAACCTTGGGACTATCACACAAGATTATGTACTTCACACAGAGGGATGTACGAGGGCCTTTTAATTTCAGAAGCAATACCAAAATGTGTCTCAGATTAACACTACCATTAAACCATGGAAGACTAAACTCAAGGTCTTCAGCCAGCTGGTATTTTATGGATACAACTGAATTCCTTCTGGTTTTAAGCAGAGCTTGAACTCCACGTCTTGTCATTAAGCCTGACAGTTCATAATACTCAATACCAATCACTCTAAACAGAGAAATTAATTATGCTGTTGAAAGCACATCTGTATACCACTTACACCCTTTAATGGGATAAAAAGTCTCACAAACCTGAGTCTTCTAAGGATCAACAATGTACAGAGTATAAAAACCTAGTCAAAACATTTCCTGTGATTCAGGAATCATCTATATTTTCCATTACTGTAATGTGTATGTGCTTAGGTGCACAGAATACTACACTCTGCTGTCTCACGATGCCAGTGTAACACCAAGCACTGGTCCAGTCCAGTCTCCTGGGAAAAGTGATGAAGGAAACAACCCCTTTTTAATTCAACACAGGAACTAGCACCAACAATCCTGTGTGTTTCTTACCTAGCCTTAACGAAAACTGCAGAAAACAGCTGTACAATGAAAAGAGTATGAACCAAAAAGCTGGAATGAAAACTGCATACCACTAAGCTAACATGTAATGTATATGCTCATAGGAAAGATCTGAACATTAACTTGTTAATGTTTACAAAGAACTCTTCCAAGTAGATTTTATACTTTGACATGTTTATTTTAGTTGGATGAAGAGATTCAATGAACGAGCTGAAACAGTATTCCTCAGCCTCACATGTGCCTCCCTGTAGACTTTATAACCAAATGTTTAAAAATATCAGAAATATGTGGATATTTGCATGAAGTCGCTCAATAGTTATTTCTTGTTCCATGCTTCTCTTTCATGTCTTTCACGGATTACCTCTTTTAGGTACGGTTCAAGGTAATGCTTATCCTGAAAAAGAAAAGAACATATTTTAACTTGCAGGGAGCTCCAGAAACATCTCAAGCCGTTTCTATAGATTAACTTATTTCTCATTCCCTGTCAGATTTGACTAAAACTCAGCCTAAATAAGAAGTCCAACATTACTGACTCTGAAAAGGTAAACTTTGTATTTGCCAAGTCTGCAATTACAAGTTCTTTACTGCAGCAACCACTAATTCCTAATGCCTCGCCAACATTAACAAGCAAAGTGATGCTTTCAGCTATACCTCTGCAAACAACGTTCTCTTGGCAGACACCCAAATGTACAAAACCCACTTTCAATAGTTCAAATTCTAAGTGCAATACATTGGAAGGAACTCAGTTTTGAATTTAACTTCTAAAAAGCATCATCAACTTGGATTCCATAGGATATCTTGATTGTGTTTAACACTTACAAACCAAACTGCTGCTTCGGGAACTACACTCAATGCAGCAGACACTGAAATATGACCGATAAGACCACAAGAAACTGCCTCTGCTTATATAGAGAAACATAATATCCTTATACTATTCTACAGTTAAAAGTTTAGTGAGAAGATTCCTCTCTGGTAATTTGCAGATAATTGAGATGGACTGCAATGCACAACTACCAATCCACTACAACCTCCTCAAATTTTAGTTACACCTGAAAGGAAAGGTGTAGATTGTTTTTCAAATTACAAGACGACAATTCAATGCAAGACATCGCTTCTTGGCATCTTCCTGAATAAAAGCTTTGGCTCAAGATTTGCTATAAAATTAAGAAATTAATCAGAAAAGGGAGAGACGTTTAAAATCAATTTCCACATCTGTTATGGTGTATTTCTTTATCTGATAGCTTAGAAGAAATATTTTGTCTGAATACTGACAATGTGCTATCGCTCCAAGTTGTGTTTTAAGATTTTGTCATTTTGAGGAAAAATGTTGCAGGTTCCATGGAAAAAACTGATTTTCAATAGCACTCAATAGTTGCTTTTTTCCAGATGCATCCTATGAGACACACACTCAATTACTCACTACAAAATTGCTCGCGAGTGCCTATCTCTTCAGAGACTGAAAATCCCAATGATCAGCTGTAGCTGGGCCTCTACCTTGGAAACAATCTGTACACATACCTCTTCATACTTCACCCACTGGTCTTTTGGAAGGATCTGATGTTTCAGGCTTAAGTCGAGCGCTCGCTTTATACGAAACATTCTTTCATTGTAAAGATGTTCTGGAAGTCTCTTCAGTGCTTCTTTTACATCATCATCTTCATACAATGTGTCATCTCGCATTAATCCTGTAACAGGAAGATTTTGCAGTATCACTGAATAGATGTTCTTACTTAAGATGTGGGATAGAGCCAGGTGTTTCTATACAACATCAGCAAAACACTTCTAAGGCAAAAATACGAACAAAAATTAAGGCAATCTCTAAGAACAGAACCGTAAATTGCTCAGAAGAAAAACATCAAACATTGGCTTTCACATACTCTATTTACTTTTCCTAAGGAGGAATAGAGAAACTGGATATTTAAAATTATGTGTTTCCTAAGAGTATATATATATATAGATATATATATATATATACACACAGAACAATAACTACCCTGGATCTGAGGGTGGACTTGTGTTCCCTTAATTTTACATTTGTATTTAGGATGACTGCCTAGGTACAGGGCTTAAGAGCTCTGAATCCATTAGTCAGTTAACCACAGATGTGACTTCCTCAGTACCAAAGAACTGTTCTCTGAACAACACCATATACATGACCACTACATCTCCACTGACTATATTAAACTATGGAAACCTGAAGCTAGATGTTTGTGCATGAGCTGGCTCCCTCCCACACCACCCCAAATCAGAAGTTAAATCATAGAGGAGCTCCTAGTCGTCTCAAAGCCAAGAGACCTCCATACTATTTGTGGAGCCAAGGATTCCTAAAATTCCAGCAGCTCTGCTGTAAGTTTCAGTATTAACAACACAGGACAGAATGTGACTTCTGTAACATTAAGACTGACGCAGATTACAAAAAGTATTACCTACTTGACTTGTGGCTACGGGTTTTGATCTTATGTGACTGAGTTGGTAGTAAGTCTCTCAATAAAACAGAAATTTATTTTGAGGCCACATTTCCTGAATTCAGTTATGTAACTTATCTTAAAGGCACAGGGAGAACAGTTAAAAATCATTGGATTAAATTTGGTGTTTCTCCACAGTTTTCAGTCACATTAAACAAACATTAGTGTCTGTAGGAATTTTAGCAGAGAGATATAAAAAGAGGGGCCAAGCATGGCATCTCTGGGCAATAGACCTAAGCTTATTCCTTTACCGTTGCCTTGCTACTTTCTTCTAACTTCCCCAAGGCACATGTGTTAAACTTCCTCTAAATGATTTATTTATATTGTGGTCAGCAGTAAATCACAGCCTTTGAATATTCCGATTCTTTTGTCCTTCAGAACAGCTGAAAAAAAACTTGCTGACAGCATTTGAAGATAATACCATCAAGGCAACCTCCTCTAACTTAAGCAAACACTGTTTTTATACCTACCTCACCACTTGTCAGGCTGGACAGATATCAAGTCAACTGTAGGGTGACACAGAGGCTAGAACTAACTGAAACCTCTTTTGCACTTTGGATACTTTGCCTAAGTATTGCAAGGCAGACTCACTGCTATCAGCAGGAACCTCTCCAGCTTCAAGGGCAGCCTTTGGGTTAGAAGATATTGGCCAGTAAAAGTGACTTGGTGGGAAAAGAGAAATAATCAAGCTTTCAGGATTGCTTTGCAAAAGTATTTTCAACTGCTCCAGTTTAACCTTAGCTGTTATAATTTATTCCCCTGAAAACAGGAGCAAACACAGAAAACACAAAAAAAGTCATTGATTCATTACTAGGCAGCAATGATGGCAACTAAAGTGACTGCTTTTTCCCTTAAAAAATAGTAGCTAATCTTGACCAAAAAGACACGCCAAACTACATGGACTTACACACACCAGTTCAGAATCATAATTGGTTTGAGGACTGCAACGTTTGCAAAGTTTGTAAAGCTCAGTGAAACACTTACCAAGTTTGTTGAATCCAGCTGCGTTATAATACCACTTCCGAATCCTGTCTATCAGGCGACCACCTCCTGCAACTGAATGGGACCACCATCAGTGGCACAGCAAGACAAAATTCAACATTGACCCACTACTATGACAGTACACAAAATACTCGCTGGCCTACCTCAAACACAGCAATGCAACACTACCGCAAGTTTGAATCTGCACGCTTATGACTCGGACTCTCTGTTTTTCAGTGACACTGAATGAGTGCTTGTTATGTACAACATTTTAACCTCTGTGCCCCAACCCTACAGCACATACAGAACATTCATCTTTAACCGTGATTCTGAACAGCAAAGGGGTGCTTACGTGTAATCAAGTACAATGCTGTGCCAAATACTATTTAAAGCAACCCAACGAGGGGTCTAGAAATCCAGAAGCGGCACAATATGGGCAACGCAGCCAGGACAAGCAACCTTTCACGACCTTAAACCAGTTGTCTTACCAAGTCACTCGGTAAAATCATTGCTACGTGTGATACCGTTGGCACCGTTAGCACATGGCCGCATCATGTCTTTATTCCTTTGTACTTTAACACTAGAGAAGGAATAACGTTAGGAGCATCTCAGGCTGGATTGAGTATCCGGGCAGGGCCCTCCGGAGCAGCCTAAGGGAGCCCGCAGCGCTGCCACGCTCCTTCTGCCCCACTGCTCCTGGAAAGCCTCAGTACCGGAGCCAGGCTCCGTCAGGCGCAGCCTCTCGGGAGGGACGGGGCTCGTCCGGGCTGCGCCGGCGCTGCCCGCGCTCAAGGGCACGCGGCTCACACTGCCCGCACGCGGCCCGCCGGCCCCCCAGCTCCCGCCACAGCCCTCCCGCTTCCCGGGCCGGCACAGGCCGAGCTCAGAGCCGCAAACGCCACAGGCGCAGCCCCGCACAAGCCCCCTGACCGCCCCCCCAGCGCCTCCTCACCCGACGCCCTGGCCGCCATGTTGACCTCGGCGCGGCGCGCTGCCTGCCGGGTACCCGCAGCGTCCCGGCG
>WBNH01004021.1:177049-194803 GCA_013401255.1 Urocolius indicus
CGCATGCGCGCAGGAGGCCGCGGCGCGGGGCGGGGCTGGGCGGGGCGGGGAGACCGGCAGCGTCTCGCGCGGCGGCTGCGAGTGTGCCGCAGGGCGGCGGTTGCCCGTCGGCGTCCCAGCAGCTCCTTCAGAAACAGGCTACTGCGTGTTTAAAGACAAAGGTGTGCCGCTGTCCCAGGAACGCTGCTGCGGCAGTCAGAAAAGCACGCGGCTGAATGTGGTATGCACGCAAACGGCACAGCTCAGACTGGGCGTTAGCTGAACAGTCTTTGCCACACTGTACCCAGCGTGCCTCAATTAAACCACATGCTCAAAGGCTGCTAGCCCTTACCAAGAACCTCAGACAAAAGTTTGGCAATGCTAGGCCAAATTCTTCTCCTAAAGATTTTTTTCATCTGAAAGCAAAATGTATTTGGCATGATCCTCGAGAAGTCCATCTGTCCTCTCTGCCCTTTTAGCACTCCCATAAAATCTTCTGCTTGCTTTCTTCGTGGCATTTCTGGGAAGCTACTTTGGCATATGCTCACACATTTAACATTCCAAAGAAACCAGTTCAGCTCTGACTGAAATCATTTTTTACATGCAAAAATACTACAGGATTTAAAAGCTCAAAGTTTGAGATATTAAAAATATACACATTCCATAATTTATATTAAAATGTTTTGTCATATGGTAATATAGATCGTGATAATGGCAGCAGAGTAAATCTGCAGAAGCCAGCTCTTTACTTTGGCATTACAAACCCACATACTTTCAATTGTTTTTTTTTTTTTTTCTAGAAACATTTAATTTGTACTAATTTTTTTTAAAGCTTACAGTTTCTTACTATTATTTAATGCAATCAAAACCTAGGTAAGCATATTGAATTGGACTTATTTTTATTTAAAAGCAGGGAATGAGTTTAGCCATCACATTTCAGCCACTGCTTTAGATGAAATTTATTACATGTTTCTACCAGGAACAGTCTACTTAACAGAGGATTTCTTCCCAGGCCAATGGAATGGGAAACATGAGAACAAAAGTCAAAAGAAAACATCTCGGATAAATATTGAAGACAATGAATGTGGCTTTTTACTGTGTTTCAAGTGAAGATGCCCCAGTAAATCATTTTGCACCCTCGCTTGTTCCAACAATGCTCCTTTTCTTGGGTTGTAATACAAATTTCTTTTTTTTTTAATTTGGATAAGAGACTCAAGTTGTAATCCAGATGCACTGCTATTCTCATTTTTAAAATAGTCACTAACTTTACATTGTTTCCCACTTATAAGGAGAATTGAACCATTTGAATTTTATTCTGCTATCTGCATTCAAATTGGTGTTTCAAACTCCAACAGCGAGCTTTTAGAACACTGAGGCTTTTTCATTCAATAAGCTTAAAGCCAAATGAAAAGATCTGCATTTCAGTTTCCTGAATTTTTTTAACTGAGAGAATGGAAACTTCTAATAAACTATCAGAGTTTGCATTGGGGTTTAGTCAGTCCCTTGACTTCACCCAAATACACTGTGAAGGGATTGATAATTCCCTGTTACCATGATTTGTTTCTTGATAGGATAAAGTACTTTCAATACTCTTGCAACTCCAACGTTAGCATTTACTTCAGCTGCCACAACTGAGCAAGGTAACTGTCACCTAAGTATACATTACAGCCTTTTGTCATATAGATACTTGTATACTAAAGCCACACGATTCTCATTGGGGTGGGGAAAAACTGCTTCCGTCTTTCAACAAGGGAAAAAGTGGCTTTAAATAAGGTCCTTCTAGATATCAGAGACATGTATAGTTTCAATTTTTTTGTATGGAATTTTTCTAGGTTCATTTTTTTTATTGATATTTCAAATCAAGTTTCACTACATAGTTTTGAAGACAGTAGCTTCAGCAGCCAGCTTCACAAAAAAAACCAGCTTTGTAACCCATTGAAGAATGACTTTTTGTATGAAAGACTTCACATATGTCACAGTGCACTTCTTTTCACTATACAAAGAATAACTTTATTACCTCTTAAATGAAAGCAGGTAAACACATCACTTGTTTGCCTACTGCATTAGCTGGTTATTGTAACTTTTGGCAGAGAAGGTGACAGGAGAAGACAGAGCAAGACAAAGAATGAGTCAGTAGCCAGTTTTTCCATAAGAACAATAAAAAACCCAGAAGGATCCATTTTAATTTACTTTGTATTCATGTGCAATACCACTCACTCTGAATTAAGTTAGCAACTGATTAGGACTGCATCAGTAGCAATTACCACGTAGTCACTCAAACCTTCTGAAATGTATTTCTAATTCACCATAAAGAAAATTACCCAGCCTTTAAATCCTAAGTGTTTTGTAAGCATCAACTTCTTAAACCAGTAATTAAAAAAGTTAAGAGACCATAAAGTGGAACAGTTTTAAAAAAGATATTTATTTCCTAACTTTATTCTGTTCTTTTTTACATATGTCACTAATTAAAGTGTTTTTAAGAATTTTTCAAAGTCCCGTATAGAAGCTTTGGCAATCTCTGTACAAAACACCTCGTCAGGCAAGGATACGAGCTGGTCCAAAGAGATGTACCTGGGTTGTGCTGGATCATACTGAGCTCTTCCCAGAAATTTAAGAAACATGTGTCTCTCTTTGATTCGTAATAGCCTTGAGTTGAAAACCTAAGGAAAAAAAAAAAAAAAAAAAAAGGAAGAATCTTTTACGTTACCTAAATTTCAGTCTCTGATGAATCAAAAATAAGAGCATGTTTCAGACAAACCGAAGCTCTAGGAAAAAAACAAATAATTTATGCATTCTCATTTATGTCAAGCACAAAGTAGGTTACTTTATATATGAATCACCTACATTCTTAGTGCTTAAATGCAATACTCTGATGTACACACACAAGGGAAATCAGGGAGTGACACAGCTCTCAAGTACATTAGGGTTTTTTTTATATATGATAACTGAATTACTCTTGTATAATCACAGAGAAGAAAGTGGAGAGATATTCAGAAATGTGGAGCAAGAATACATAAGCATTTCCCCTATACAATCAGCACTATTTATTTATTTATCCAGATGGATTCAGGAAAGCATTGTTGTAAGGAAGAACTTAACAGGTGACCACATTGGCCACTTGTGTAATAGAAATGAGTGAATGGTGTAATGGAGTGAATTGCAGAGCGGAAATAAAAAGGTGAGTGGCTGTGCCTCCTGTCCTAACAGAGCCAAGAGGCACAGTGTGGTGGTTCCAAACACGCACTTCCCTTCTGCAGCACAGCAACACCTACCTTGGAAGATGTTTATTATAAAATGAATTCCAGACAGTGAAAGGTGAGAACAATGGTAAGGGAAACATGAAAGACATTAGGGAAACATCTAAAGACAGAAGTGGGGAAGACAAGACATGCACAGGTAAGAAGCCTTAAAAGCAGAGATGCAACTGCACTTCAGAGAAGTACAACTGAAGAGAAAGATGCTGCTTTAGAGACAACAATGGTGGCAATGAAAGTGAGCAGAGTTTTTACTAAAAAGGAGATGCTACACTACTGCAGGAAAGATTTCCTAAGGATGTAAACTAATTTGGACTAGGACAGAGAGCAAAACTACTGCTCTGCCTCTGCCGTCCTTGAATTTTAAGAGAGAGTCAGAAGATAAGGCGGGAAAAAAACCTTTAACTATCATTGATGGAGCTAGTTGACAGGAAGGATGGTTATGACAGCAGCTGTAACATCACAGAATCTTAAAGGCTTGGAAGGGATCTTGAAAGATCATCCAGTCCAACCCCCCTGCCAGAGCAGGACCTCCTAGAGTGGGTCACACAGGAACTCATCCAGGTGGGTTTTTGAAGTTTCCAGAGAAGGAGACTCCACAACCCCCGTGGGCAGCCTGTTCCAGTGCTCCCTCACCCTCACAGTGAAGAAGTTTTTCCTTATGTTTCTTTGGAACCTTTTATGTTCCAGCTTGTACTCATTGCCCCTTGTCCTTTCATTGGACATCACTGAGAAGAGCCTGGCTGTATCCTCCTGACATCAGGGAAGATATGACAAAGATATCCCATACACCTCTTATTTTCAGCATTACTGTCATACAGGAATAACAGATAGAGACAAGTCTGCATTTATGAATGCACAAGTTAACAGCCAGACCACACACAGCCTGAATTGCACTAGCCATATCCTGGAACTCAGAGTTTTTAAGCATGGAAAGGAAGAACAGGGAAGAGAGAGGGTGATTGCACCCCAAACAAGGAACAGGAGAAACTCTCCACTTACCTTTCCAAACACAGAGAAGAGAAATGGTAAGGTGAATGAGGCCAACAACAAGATACTGAGAAGAAAGTGAGCAAGACCTGTGGTTGCTTACAGGTCAAGGAGGGCAAAGGCAACACATGGATTGGAGTTACAGCAAGCATCCTTGTTAAGTAAAGATATATTAAATAGCAAGAGAAGTAATCAAACTCCTGGGGAGTAGTTTTATTCCCCATATAATTTTGGCTTTTTAGACAGACAGTTAGATTCCCTATTAGACTTGCTCTACGAAGACAATTATTGGAGTTCAGGCATTGTAATTCATGCTTTCTTTTTTACCTTGCAAGAAGCTAGTGTGACTGTATGTCAGCACTGGATGAAGTAACCAATGCTTTTAATTTGTGAGGAAATAACACTAATGAGGAGACAGAAAAAACTAAACTACTCATCAAGAAACTAATCTACTGTCTCACTCATGATTTTTTTAGGTATCGCTGTAGGAATAGGAAGATTACTGAGAATCTGATTGCCTAATCAACAGAACTTCTCTTACCTTTAAACTACATTTTCAGATCCTAGAGTCTATAAAATATATTTTTAACAATACAAATCCAAAAGAAATGTTTTTGTATATCTGTTATTTAATTAACAGGTGTTCTGCATGATCTGTCTTCCCATGTGTCCCTCCAGGTAAGGTATCAAGACAAAGAATCCCTAAGCAGGCAGTAATCTCTCTTGTATGAATCCAGAAGAGCATGACTAATTCTGTTGAAAACTGAAATACTGACAAGACTAAGGGCAGTGGGTGTGGTGGTGTCTCCCCAGGGGGAGAGGGCACTTGGACACTGGAATCCCCAATGATTGCTGAATTGCTAATAAAAGTTACCCTTGTCAGAGTAAAAGCCACAGACTAGCTGAAGAACTCAAGCGTGTCCTGCGTACAGCAAAGCTCCACCTTCAGCACCAAACTAGTAAAGCATCTTTGCAAAAAGCACCTACAATTTATTCCCAGACCGACAGCTTACCTGAGGAAAGTGAGTAAGCATGTGGTGGGGAATGCCCATTACATTGTGTAAGTAGTCAAATGTCTGTTTGAGTCTCTTTTTACTTGCAGTTAAAATCTTGGGGGTTTTGAACACAATCTGTTGAATTTCATGAAGTTGAAAACCAAGCTCAATCCGACAAACCTGAAAAAGAGCACAATTTCATTTTCAAAAGTCAGCTACAGCAAACTTAACTTATTTTAACGTGCCACTGAAATAAACTAATGCAAAATAATTCTTCTACCCTTTGTCACAGAGCAACAAAAGTGCAACCCAAAATAATATCTGCCACACCAGTTCTCAAGTCAGACTATACAAATTGTTTATCATTCTGGATTAAAGTGTAATTTGTTTATTGACTACCCCTGTAATAAAGATGACGTCTGTGAATGCTATATATTTTTCAGCATATCTGAAATATTAACAAAAAGCTGTGTCTCAGTACGCATGGCAGTTATAAGCATAAAAATTGTCCCCTAAAGTGTTTTTTATCAGTTTCAACAGGAAGCTGTCTAGTTGTGGAGCTGTTGAACTCTCTAAAACACTGCAATGCAATAGCTAGCAATTACTTTTATTAATGTGTTACTTCTTTGGCTAATGTATTCAAGTTATACTTTTATATTAGGGAGTATAATTTCAATCCTGTAGTCTTCAACTGTTAAACTGTTAGTCTTCACCTGAAATCTGTTGAACTTGAAAGAGATGTGTAGAATTTGCAGTGTACTCATTTTATGTTGCAGTTGGTTGATGTCTAAATAAGATGTCTTTTTCAGAGACTGACATGACTTCAATTGTGGTTTCCCCAAAGGAAAACAAAACACGTTTTTTCAATAAAGTCATGAGCACTCCTCCCAGTGTGCAAGAATGGCAAGCAGTTCATTGAGATGTTGAGAAAGGAATTCAGTATATGAAAGTATCTGGTAACTCAGCCATTTCTTCTATCTTCCAGTGACATTTACAAGCAGCTTGTTTCAGTCATGAAGTGGGTGTGCTTGCCAGTCAACATAACCAGACTTTCAAATCCAGCTCAGGTACTACTTCAGCTGGCAAAAAGGTGGTGCTTTTTGGTTTTCAAGTTTGATGTGCCAAGACTCTTTTCCAAAACTGCCTGGCAAATACAAGGGGAAAGGCTTAGAACCTGGGTTTTGAAGCTACCTTAGGACTTCCAGATCCTTACAGGGAATAGTTTCTAAAGGTGACTACAATCAAGTCTTTCAGCTCCTGGTTTTTCCTTATCTGCTTTAGAAATATATATGTACCACAATAAATACTTATCAACTAAAACAGCATCCAAGTATGGAGAGATGTGTTTGCACTTCAGTGGCAGCTTCCCTGGATCTGAGTTGGCAGGGGTGATTTACTGAATTAAGAGACACAACTGTCAGCAAGACTTGATGTTAAACTAGAGATCTCCAGCTGCCCTTGCTGTAGAGGTAACTGTGGCAAAAATCTTGAGCTTTTATTTTCTACTTTGTGAAATGGAACAGCTCTCTCTTGACATGAATGGTGAGCTCAAGTGCTAAGTTGCTTTGACTGCACTCAGTTTAACTGTAAACATTTAACATTCAGTAACTCTCTAGACCACGGTATACCAATACCCTTACTGTGTAAGCCCAGTAATATTCAACATACTCCGAATGATTCCCACAGCAGGCAGTGGTAATGCGAGCTGTCCACTTTTACCCTGTCAGTGAATCACTAATGGTGCTTGATGGAAACTTCAGAGGATGGAATAAGCCACCTTTAGGCTCATTTAGTCTATGGTTCCTATCTTTGGAAAATCAATATCAGCTGCAGCAGTTGTTTCTAACTAAACAGCCCACTCAGGAGGGATCCCACCACAGATCTCTTCTGAACTGCTGGTATTTCACTCTTAGTACTGCCTGCCCACCACCAGCTTAGCACATATGGACCTCAACCCAGATTCTGAATCTGAGGTGTCCAACCTCCTGAAAGGCTGGAGCTTCTAAGTATTATTAGATTTTAATAGCAAATTGACCTAAAAATCCTTCCTCTCCATCTCTAGAACATGTTATAAATAAGGATGCTACACTATATACTTTTTGGTAGATAGCCAGAATAGTTGCAGAGAAGTGAGGCTCTTAAAAACACATTCATTATAATCCCTAGCCTTTGGAAACAATGTTCATTAAAAAGAGAGCACTATTAATTGGAACAGCCTGTTACTTTCCGGTCTCCTCCCTTACCACACACATTTCAGATTGCAAGATTCTCAGTGTTTAATAGTTTCAGAGCAATGAGTCTGTCTGAAAATTCTATATTTTAATTCATAGTTATGCGTTATAGGATAATGGGATTTCTCAAATTGTTACGCTACATCATGCTGTTTGGCCTAGATGGCTTTACAGCACAATAATTAGACCAATACACAGTTACATTTTCAAAAGGGAAAGGATTCCCTGCGGGTTTGAAGTTATTTACTCAATGGTTGTTAATACCGACCATCTGCTATCAGACAATAGGTGTCAAATGCACATTTTGGCAGGCTAGCTACCTGCCAAGAGGAAAATAATCAATTGCACATTTCTTGCTCTTAAATTCTCATGGACAATCCAAGTTAGCAAAAAAACATAATAATTAAAGGGAAAAAAAAAAAAGGAACAGGCCCTATTTTTCACTCACTGTAAAGAAAAGGGTAATGATTTGTGTCATCAGATAGCAAGTTTTAGCAGGAAGGGACCCAGATGAAGTTTGTAACCTACATCAGAGTTGACGAGAGAATGAGATACTTCTCCACATGCACTGTAATCCTGCAAGCTATAGAAGAAAAGGAATTAATAAAACCTTCAGATATTTTATACCTCCACTAAAATTTTTAATTAAATTCTTTTTGTGCAGGATTCTCCTCCAGGAATTTTATCTTCTGACAACTCAAACTATGTGGCTACACAATACCCCTCTAATATCTACTAATAAGCTCACCTCAAGATTTTCTTTTACAGGTTCTAATTTGCCAGTCAGTAGCCTTGGAAGACGAATTACCAGATCCTTAGTCTACAATTAGAGAAAATACACAAAAATGACTGAAAACTTGTTTGTGAATACATCTGTGAAAGAAAGATACAGCTCTCATAGAAACTTCCCCCCCTCCCCGCCAGTTGGAAGAGGGATGCACTGTCACTTGTGTATTCATTTTATCTCTACCCAAAGATAAGTTTGTATCAAGCAGCAGTATATTGAGATGCAAGAAGCTACTCAAGCATGTTTGTTTGGAAAACAAAAAATAATACAGCTGTTGTAAAACAGAGAAGAAGAGGGAATAAAATCATACCCCAGAAGTACAAAGCATGCTCAAGTACTCAATCTCAGCGCTCAAGTTGTTTGTTCCCACTTTAAAAAAGTAAACATGACACCATCTGATCGAGGCTATAAAAGGATTTTTCGGCTGCAGTGGAATTTCTCTACCTCAGGGTCTGGTTAGACCATAGTCCTAGTGGTAATACAAGAAATTACTCCACATACCCTAAGCCATGTGATTACTCATAATCCGCTCTGAGTACAAGGCAGTGACAAAACCCTTTTCCAGGTTGATCATAGCAAGGCCAGGAAGAGGCACTGTGACAACCGTGATTGTTCAGCTGATAGAAGCCAAAAGAAGAACACCAGATTCTGGTTGGAACTTGACTTTTGCAGCAATTCTCAGCTACTTCGGGAAACACTGCCTACTTATTCCAGGACAAGTCCAGCTACTGCCTCTCTGAAGATCCCAATGCACTGTGCTAAACACCAGCTAAGCACGTAATGGGATAAGCACTCACAAACAAATCCAATCTGGGTTTATGATTTGGCAAGCTGGGCATATGATTTGGCATTTAGTTTTACATGATATTCACATATTAGACTATTTTTCACCAATTTAAATGTTATAGCATCTTGAAGAGAGACAATTAGGTTTTCTAGAAGTTAAAAAAAAAGCTGCTTGCTGTTTCAGCAATGGATTCTGTACTCTGATGCAGATCATAAAACTGGACACACACATATGTGTCTGACAATAACCAGCAGATCATCATCAAGAACTCTACTTCAGGACCTTTAAAGTTAGATGTACCTGTTATCCCTACAGACAGTTAAAATCATGTTATCCTCCTGAAACCCTCTGTGTTACTATCAGTAATGTTGCTAGTGTTTGCAGATAACCTCCAAGCACTTAAGTATTTGTGTTCCAAGGCCTTACAGTTGTCACTGATAAAGCACCTACAGACTTTGGTGTATAGTCTTTACCTTTTTTACGCTGAGGCCAAGTTCATTTTTGAAGAAACCCAGCCTGTTATCCAGTCTTTCCACAGAAAACAACAGCAAATATGGAGCTCTTGAGACCATCTGAGCAATTTCTGCTTCACCAAATTTTTTTGATTTTAGGTAAGCTACTCTAGAAAGAGAACAAAAACAAAATAAAATCCGGTGATGAAAATTTTATTGCCTCCATTTATTCAGTACTTGCTTAAATTCCTCAGTGATATCTTATAAACGGACAGATGTTCTAGCATTAACGTGCAGCCATGCCAAAAATAATTAGGGAGAAATCTGCAGTTATCATAAAAGCAAAATACCATACCTTCCAATTAATTAGAAGTAAAATAAACCTCAGAGCATAATGTCAATATTGAAGACGGATTTTAATTCCTTCCAGCTGTACTTAAGCAGATAACTGTGCTAACCTACATTTAACTACCAGCCTGTCTCCTAAATTGCAAACATATTAATAGATCATCACAGGGTATGGACAAAAAGATATATACAGCCTTTTGCTATTTTAATGAATTCCATTTCTACTGCTGAAAGAACAGAGTACTATACCTCATACACCCCTGTTTTGCCAATAACACTGAAGCAGAAATATTACAAAACAATGCTATCTGTAGAGACATTTCTAAACCAGTTGAAGTTACTTTTGTTACAATAGGTCCCTACTTTCAGTCACCGATCCAAGGATTTAGCTACAAAACATCTGGTTGTCAGAAAGAAGGAGCTGACTAAAGTTTTTATGTTTAACAGAGCTTGTTTGCTTTCTTTCCAATCCAAAACTTCTTCCAGACTTTGTTGAATTCAGTGAAAGTGAAATCCTATTTCAAGTAATACCTGCAGTAGATTATTGCCATAGCTCCCAGAAAAAGGAATAGGGGGGAAATATAGCACACAAAATAGACACAATTAGCCCACGTGCCACCATTCACAAAAAAAATAAACTACAATTTGAAGAGGTTTCCTTTGGTTATAGATGAGCATATACAGAAGTACTTGCTGTCAGATGAACTTAGAGCATACAAGAACTGATTTTATCTGGTAGTAATTAAGATACCAAATAGATTGCAGAATATTCTGCAGAAGCAGATATTCAGCAAAAGACATGTTGTGTGTTAAATCACGTCTTGGAAAGAAAATAAATAAAAGCATCTTCCAGTCACTACAGTCTTCCTGTCTTCCACAAGCCCTCACAAATTATGTCACTGCAAGCCAAAAACCTCTAGATGGAAGATCTAAGAACAAGCTCTAGAAGACAAGTTCCTAAATGAGCACGCATCTCGGCACAGAAGGTAGTGGCCTAGGCTCCAGACAACACTGATAGAACTGGCTGCAGGAACCTCAGAGACAGGGAGAGAAATGCAGAACATAATAATGAACAACTGTCCTGTCAAAATTTATAACATAATATTTTGAATGCTGTAGCTTGGCTACACTGTGTTTCCTCCATTCAGTTTTTCAAGAGCACAACTGCCAAACATCCTAGAAATGTAGCTAAATGAGCCGATGAAAAAGAAAACCTTTTGGTTGTCCTGACTCTCCTTCACTTGTTTTCTGTTAACAGGTTGTCATGGGTTTGTGTGGAACTGCTTTTTGCTTGGTAACGGGGAGAGGGAGCTGCAGTGTTGGTCCCAGTACAAAGTTCTCAAAACATCCCCTGACTCTGAGGTGAGGACACCTCCAGCCCAGTTGGGCAAATGTGGCACCTCTAGCATCACTACTTAAGGAGGGAAATCTGAGCAGGAAGAGGAGGTGCAGGAGCGGTACAAGATAGAAGCAACCATGTGGATCCCACAGTCAGAGAAGGAGGAAGGAAGGAGAAGCACCAGACAGGAGACCCCCCTGCAACCCATGGAGGGAAATGGCAGGATTGAGAGCCACCACTGCGCCCGGATGGGCATAAGCCTGTGTGAGGGGGCAGCCATGGCACAGGCTGTGCTGGAGAGCTGCAGCCTTTGGGATGTCGGAGTGACCCATACAGGGCTGCCTGGCTTGTGAGGTACCCTGTGCTGGAGTAGGGAGGATCAGAGAGGAGTCCATCTGTCCTGAGCAGAGACAAACAATTGGTGCCATCAGAAAAGGACTGACTGAAACCCCCATTCCCTGCCACACTGTGCAATTCAGGGAGGAAGGAGGTAAAGACACTTGGATGAGGGCTCTGAGCCCAGGAAAGGGAAGGGGGGAAGGTGGTCTTAAAGGGCTGGTTGTGCTTTTCATCATTGTGCCACTCTGTGTTGTTCTCTGTTCATGGTTTTGATTGGTGATGGATTAAATTAATTTATGTTTTATTCCCGAGGTTCTGTAGTCTTGTCTTGACCATAAGTGGTGAGCCCTCCCTGTCCTTAGGGGGTTCTAAAGGCCCTTGGTACTTGTGTCTGATCGTGATCCTTTGTTCCTAGATGGGCCTAAACCTGACACAAGTCATCAAGATGCACACCTGAAACATTTCTTTACATCTTGGAAAGGGGAGAAGCTTAAAAGAGGGATGGCAATAAACTGACTCTAGAAACTGGTATATTAAAGACGTGCTATCATCCAACCTGACCAAAATTTGAGATAAATCTGTGATTATTGGCACCAAGGTCAGCCCTCGTTCTGCTACAAGGGTCAGCAGTTCTATACAGCATGTTAACAGTTTCACATCATCATTAACATAATCATAAAACAAAGCATCTGGTGCAGCTGCAGTACAGACACTGATTTGCAACTGTCAGAATTGTTATGAATTATGGAATGTTTTGACTTTTACAGTGTTTATCTGAAGTCAAATGCCAAATCTATTGAAATTTGTGTTTTGTTTCCTGGCAACGTGGAATCCATAGCAATAAAACGTTCCAGAGTGATGTAACCAATACCATGTCCATCTGCACTGAAGTGTTTATGCAAAGGTGATACTCAGCTTTCAGAAGACAGCTATCCAAGACACATTCCCTCCACGGCCTGCCACACATCCTCCACAGCACACTTACTTTAAAGCTTGCAGGAAAGCATTCACCAATGCCAGAGATAAAAATTATGGAAAAAATCAAGCTGCAGGAAATGCAGAGGAAATTGGATCACCCTATTCAGCCCCTACCTCACTAACCAGACAGTGCCACAGGATAGTCACTGAAAAGCAATTCTGACTTTACAGCAGAGTTAAAATGCTTATCATAGAAAAAAAAATACTCTCTTCTTAAGAGTTTACGCAACTCTGATATCTAAACTCAAAACTACTGCTGAAAAATGACAGGTTATTTTTGGATATTGTTTCTGAAAGGCCACTTACTGAACAGATGGATGGAAATAGAGAAGAACAAAAGGCAGGTTCTGTGTTAGGCAGGAGTCTGCTAATGTGTCTGTTTCCAAAAACCTGTATTTTCAGATCTCTGTCTTTGACAGCTACTACATGCAAGAGCTGAGCTGACAGAATTTCTTTTCAGGAATTTTTAAATACCAAGATGGTTTGAGTTCATTACAAAGTGCATGTACACAGACACACGAGTTGTTCTGTAAAAGAACTGTTTAATTAACATGAGCCTGTCTGGACTAATTTTAAGAATAAAAAGTCTGTCTTATAGACTGAGCAACAGTGTAGGGCCATAGTAGTGTGAATACAGACACAAATTAGTTCATTGTGGTCTCCTTCTCAGTTTGAGCTGGACAATAGGAAAAACCTCATAAAAATAAACAAAACCTTCTGTTGCTATTAGATGTAAATACAGAGGAGATCTGGTCTGCTTCTTTTACTGCATAATTCACAAGGTATGGGTAGACATATCTTCCAGAAAAGTGGCTTCAAAGCACGACTGAAAAGGTTAATATTGTTCTACAAATTTAGTTAAAGCCTCAGGGACTAACAATTTGGAATTTAACCCGACACAGGTAAAGCAAGTAGCCTAGGATGGCAAGCTGCCTACTCTGTGGCAGACAGACAGGGATGAGCAGTAAAATTTGTTAATGGTCAGTTTTTAGGTGGATCAGTGTCCTGACTTATGATATCACCACATGTTAATGCTGACTGATGGGAACAGTGAGCCAGGGACTGAGAGAAAAAAGGAAGCTGCAGCAACACAGGTTCAGACAAGGTTAAACCAACTGGGAAACTAGATATCCAAGCTAAGGGCCTTAACAACCTGCTGCTATTTGAAAGGCTTACCTGGTTTCTAAAGCTTCCAGATCTTCAGCAAGGATGTATGGATTTTTGGTCAGGAATGGTCCCAGCTGATTGTCTTCCACACCCACATCCTTAAGAAACAGAAGTATTTTTCTTATATCTTTTTCAAAGTCCAAGGTCAGTAAGAGCTGACCCGCCTTTTGACGTTTCTCCACTTGGGATAAGTCAACTCCTACAAGAAACAAAACTAGACATTGTTTTAACTAATCACAGACCTTACTTCCTATAAACATTTCACAAAGGCATGTTGAAATTTATAGGACTACTCCTTTTTTGCACTGATTTAGCACACTTTAATTGCTCAATGCAGCAAGGTCGCACCACCTTGTGTATTGTGGAAGGACTCCAGATAAAACAAGCAGACATTTTAGATGCTTTTGCTGAGCTTATTTTTTGAAGGAAGGCATTTGCAGTGAATCCTGTCTGTGAGGAATCAAGTACACTAGCACAGGCCACATGCAGAGATCTACTCTTGTTGCACAGAACTAGATGCACAAAGGAATTCCCAACTCCATTAGACAAGGGAAGGGGACGATTGTGCAGTAAAGTGCCTTTATATACTGGTTCACATATAGTTATTTGTTCCTACATGGGGCCAGACATCTCCTCTCAAATACTTTTTCTTCAACTTCCTTCTAGCATTCCTTGCACTTCTGGGAAACAAGGAGGTGGCCAGCAACCTTGAACTTTGGTAGCCCTGAACAGTCCAGGTACTTTCCCATTTACCCTGTGTAACATTCTGCTGCTTTTAGCCATTGGTCACCGTTTACAAGGTAACCATTAAGATCAAAACACAAATTACAGAATCTCCAGTCACAGGCAAGCCATATAAGCAAGATCATATATACCTAGATGGACAAGTTTTGCCAGGGTTTCTGAGTGATCAACATAATCCTGGAGTGTGGAAGAGTGGAGGGGAAGAAGTGGTTCTGCAATGATCTGTACAGCTTCTTCCTCAGAAATTTCCTCCAAAGCAGATGAAGGTGGGACGTCATCCCAGTCTAAGAAACAAATATAGAAGATCTAAACACATTTTGTGAAAGACAAAGCTGCTCCCACTGGATGCTTGCTAAACAGATGTCTTAAAATCCACTTCAAAATGCAAGAACATTGCAAGAGATGAATAGCCAATCTATTATTATGTGGAAACATACAAAAACGTAAACTCCCAGTTTTTGTCCCTGTTCCATCTCCTTGCCAGTGTCCATCAACTCTTGCTCAAGTAGTCAAATCTGAGGGTAGTAACCAGCAAGCCTGCCTTCAGTCTGCTGCCTTGCTCACTGCAAACAAACCATATCATCTTCTTTGAAAAAGAATCTTCTTTCATGTCTTCACAAATGCATTCTTGCCTGATCATATTCAGATCAAAGGCTACAGCAAAGACAATTTTTCTTAACCTGACAAGGCCACTACTTTATTCCTCTTCTGAATCTGATGCCTGAACTGCATTTGCTGGAACTTTTGGGGTATTTTATAGCCAACTCTAACCAACCTATCACATCTTACCCATTACCAACGGGCTGTTGACTGCCACCACCTCTAACAGCTCAAGAAATCAAGCTCCATTTCTTACTCATTAAAGTTTCCAAGCGAACATCATTGTTCCTGTTTCCCTTTAAGTGTTCCAAGTAAGAGATTAGTGTCTTTTTTAAAATAAATGTTTCTCTAAATTGACCTATTTTTGCATTGACACAAGCTCACAGAAGCTAGGTCAAGATTACTGCTTGGTCAACACTCCCAATTATAAACTCTTCAGGATGGGGATTTTCTGTGCCCTGTACCTTTACACAACTTCCTAGAGACTAGAACAACCCTCTTCCATCTAAAAAAAAAAAAATCAAAGTCACACCAGAACTACCAAGACAAGTTCCAAAACAAGTAGGATGATCCTAATATTCCAAGACCAAACCAGTAAACACCAAAGTCCATTCCAGAACCACAGATGCCTTTTTTTTTTGTCACTTTTAGACCATCTATCAAAACATACCTCAAGTAACCAAAAAAAGAGTTGGCAATTATATTTATTACATTATATACATTGCCAGCTGGGCAAAATGCTCCACAACACACACACACACACACACACACACACACACCTGTCAGTCTGCTGGCAAATAAAAATCTGGCATGTAGATAAATTGTACCACACGTGCAGACACATACAAGCTGGATGACTTGTCAGTTCTGGTGCAACACTGTTTCCACAACCAGCTGCACAAACACACATATCTCAGTTGCAGCTCTGAGCCACCCCAAAAGTAAGCTCTGTACGATCCAAATTGGCTGGGCTCAAAACAGAATCTGAACATACAAGACTTCTTAGTAATCCAGAGCGTTTCCTCAACAAACTAGAATTATTTTCAGAAGGTGATACTTTTTGTATCCTCACTTCGATACAAACGTGAGGCAATTTCGTCAGAGCAACAAGGCCAAAGCGACCTTGTATCTATCTCCCTTCCCCAGGAGACAGTTCAGGGAGCTTTTCTCATCAGGGCAGTGCTTAAGCAGGCTTCACACTGCTGCCTCCTGTTGTTCATCCTTAATCATTCAAACGGGTGATCTGTGCAAGCTGCTTCAGGGGTGGTTTCCCCCACCCTTGCTTAAAAAGCCCAATCCAGCAACATCCTTCATTTTACACCAGCACAACTATGAGTGAAAGGCAAATGCTTAGCTGCTGCAGATACTGCTGCGAAAAGAAATGCCCTTTAAACAGCAACTCTAGGCCGACATTCCTACCTCAAAAAACCTTATCTTCATCTCAGCTTAAAGGTATCCTCTGTATGCTACAGTGACCACAGGAATTCTGTGTTAACTATGGGACTAAAACCAAGTGAAAGTGAGGAATTTCAGATAAACAGATTAGATAAACAGGCAAAAAAAAAAAAAAAAAAAAAAAAAGAGAGAACCAAGAGTAAGGAATTTTGGAGATTTGGCAGAAATTCCTGAGGCCTCTTACCTTCATACAGTGTTTTTGCATCTACACTAGGTAACGTTTCTGCTTTTCCTTGCTCCTGTTTCACCAGTGAAGGCAAGTTACTTTCTGGAAATGAAAAGGATCCATCCTTGGCACTGTTAGATGGAGAACAGCTTCCTACCGAAACACATCTGTATGCCTTCAATCTCCACGGGAGAACGTCACTCCTAGAGGGCAGCAGAGCCAGAGGGGCGAGCCCAGGACGTGTCTGCGCGGTGCTGCTGCGGCCACGCAGCCTCCGGGGAAACGCTGCTGCCGCAGACGCCGTTTGCAGCAGGCAACGCCAGCGGGAGACCTGCCGAGCACACAAAGCCATCTTCCACCTCAGCGCTGCATCTCATCCTGCTGGGAGGGAAAGGCCCCGGCTGTAGCACAGGCGCTGCCGCATCGCGCCCACAGCGCCGGTGGCGCGGGCGCTGGTTCCCCAAGCGTTACAGCAGGAATTGCTGACCACAAAGCACCAAGGAGCTGCTTTAAACGCGGGTCAAGCGGGGGAAGGTAATCGAGGGGCGCCGGCTGAGAACGCCGCAGCTCGACGTTCCCTATGACAGCCGACCTCTTGGGAGCACGGGCGAAGCCCCGCCCGTCACACCGCTTAACTTCATTTTTGGCATTAAAAAAATGACGTTTATACCCTAAGGTACCACTGGGACCGAAACTTTCCCCAGGTAGCGGAGCACAGAGCCGCCACGGGGCAGCAGGAAGCCGCGCTCGCCGCCGCTTACGGGCCTCCCCAGGCCAGCAGCCTCTGCATGCAGCCTGCGCCAGGGCGTGCTGCTGTGCTGCGCTGCGCTGCGCTGTGTTCTGCTCCGCTCCGCACGCAGCGGGACGGCCCGAGCAGGGCGAGCGGGTGAGCAGGCGCGGGCGCGCAGCACAGCTCAGCGCAGCTCAGCGCAGTTCAGCGCAGTTCAGCTCAGCGCAGCGCAGCTCAGCACAGCTCAGCACAGCGCAGCGCAGCTCAGCGCAGTTCAGCGCAGCGCAGCTCAGCGCAGCGCAGCTCAGCTCAGCACAGCACAGCTCAGCGCAGCGCAGTTCAGCTCAGCTCAGCTCAGCGCAACGCAGCGCAGCGCAACACAGCGCAGCCGGCCCTCGGCACCGGCACCGCCG
>WBNH01004022.1:3869-42879 GCA_013401255.1 Urocolius indicus
ATCCCCTCCCTCTTCTCTCCTCCTCTTCTCCTCTCCTCTCCTCTCCTCTCCTCTCCTCTCCTCTCCTCTCCTCTCCTCTCCTCTCCCTCTCCTTGGTGAGGTTAGCCTAGAAACTCTTGCTCATCTATTTGAGATGTAACCAGGCCTGAGCTATGTTCTCCACTCAGGACAAACTGTGGCTACCTCCCACTGTCTCAGGACCTGGGACAAAGCAAAGAAAAGGTGGCCTGCACATCCTTAAGCAGCTTTGGTGCTGAGTCTCCTCACACCTCTCAGAGCAGTCAGGGAAGCTGCTTTGCTGAGCCACGTGCAGCAATGCAGTGGGTTTGGTGGTTTTTTTTATGTGGGAGGTTGCAGCTGTTTCATGCCTGTCTTATGTTATTACCTAATGCAGGATCTGGCTGCATTGCTTTTGACAGGGCAAGGCTCCCAAGATACCTATGGCCCTGATTCAGAAAAGCAGTTAAGCCACATATCTGAGCAGAACACGAGTCAGGGAAGGACATGCATGTGTCCCACTGACGTGTGTGGGAATGAAGCATGTGTTTAAGTGCTTTTCTGGCACATGATAAGGTTATGGATGAGATGATATGACACGGTTCCCTGCACGAGCCAAGAAGTTCCTTCCAGCCCTATATTCCTGACACATATCAGACTGGAATGTCCAAATATAGGCTGCTAAACACAGTTCCCCCACATTATCACGTTTAACCTTTAAATAAATAGATGTGATAGAGCACTTGAAGGATGCTGATGATGGGAAGAGCCTTTTCACTTCAGTCTGACCATGACAGAGGGGGGGCACATCACCTCTGAAGATTAGGCTGCATCCCTCTTGCATGTCAGATGCAGTTATACAAGACTCTTGTGTTTGTTTCCCAGGTTGTAAAACAAAGCCTTTCCCTTTGCCTACTGCTCTGAAATTCCCTGCAAGACCCAGGAAAGGCTGTGCTGTGAGACAGGATGGGAGAGCTCTGGGTTCTTTGCTTTTTGTTCTTATCAGTTAGAGTTTTATCACTTGTCCTCGGTGACAAAGTGCTGGGGGATGCTGTGTGTTTCAGTCAGGTTCTCAGAGGAAAAGAAGAAGAGTGATGCTTATACCCAGAGCATCTTTAAGGTGCACAGGTTGGACTAAGCCAGTGTGCTGACAAGGGGTCTCCATTGGAGCCCACGGGAAAACACACACAATGGCCTGAAGATCCAGGCTCCTGTTTCACACACGTTTACCCAGATCACTCCTCCTGCTCAGGGAACAGTGTTACTTGCACCCAGGGAGAAGAGAGCCAGAATACACCCACAAAACCCAAGTGTTTGAGGCTGTGGGTGTCTCACCGTACGAGGCACCTTCCCAAGGGGCTCCTGCTTAGCGTGAGAGGCAGAAACCCCCTTGCTCAGACAAAGCCTTAGCATGACGTTCTTTCCTTTCAATCAATTTAATTGTGGATTAAAAGAAAAGTCTTCCCCACTGAGTAATCCTGGACTGTATTTCATCCTTCATCTGCAGTGGCCCAGTGAGCTGTGGTAAGGGATTTGCTGCAGGCAGGCAGCCATTCAGTTCTGATTGCCAGCACGTTCAGGATAGTGAGAGGCTTTAAAGGAGACGATGGTAGAGAAAGATGAGGGCCTGATGGAAGTTGCAATAGCAGAAATGCATGCTGGCATGCAAAAGTGAGGGGACAGATGCACAAACTGGGTTTGTGCAAGGTATTTGGACAGAAGAGCATCAAGGCAAGAGCAGAGCAGAGAGTGGTTGTATTGAGCTGCAGCACCTAAGCCAGCAATGGCCAAGACCAGGTGAGTGGACACTCCAGTAAAGTGCTGTGTCCTGTTCTTTATTCCTAGGGTGACATTCTCACTGCAGGACTCACCATGGGCTGGAGGGCACTGCACTCACTGCATTATTCCCCTCCTCGTGCCCAGATGTTCTGCAGAACCCTTGCGCTAACGCTAGCCAGCTTCCACTCTCTTTTTTTTACCTTCCCAGTGAATTATGGCCCTAGAGGTTCTGCTCTGTAAAGGCTGGAACCTCAGAGTTCACGGGGAGTTTAGTGTCTCCATACGGCAAAACACCGTGGCAAATGCATTTGGCTCCAGCTGCACTCATCAGAGAAGGCAGGCTCAGAGCTGAGCTCAAGCAAGTTAGCTTATCAGGACAGGCAGGGAGCAATTTCTTCTGCAAAGAAGAAAGCAGAGCAACACCCAACATCAGGGCCACGGCTTGGCTTTTTTTTTTTTCTTTCAGAAGGGTCATAAACCGCTGGCAGATCCCTCAGCTCCCTGCAGCACGTTCAGAGCTAATGAGAAAGAAACAGCTCAGCTGATGGGGAAACCTTCCTCAAAGACTGACAGGCTTTCCTGTGGTTTCTCCAGGCAGCAATTACATGTTATTCCATGCAGTTTGCACTTTACTCTCCAGGTGGAAAAGCCACAGGTTTGGGATGTCTGTGCCTGCATCTGTGCACGTGACTGGGAAAGGAAAACGCAGGGTGGGATGGTCCCACAGAACCCTCCTGAGTTATTTTGGGGGTCAAATGTTGCTGAGATCTATGTGATCTCACTAATTCTTTCTTTTTTTGTGTAGTGTCAAAGACATCCCCTTGGGTTGAAGTGCAGTCTCAGATCTCATGGATGGCCAGGTACTTGTTTCTCTAGTTGTTTCCATGGACAGGAGT
Organism: Urocolius indicus; assembly: GCA_013401255.1. Taxonomy (NCBI): domain Eukaryota; kingdom Metazoa; phylum Chordata; class Aves; order Coliiformes; family Coliidae; genus Urocolius; species Urocolius indicus. The sequence goes on from WBNH01004022.1 coordinate 6,542, forward strand.
AACTGCTGGTAAAAGATAACCCCAGGACATGTTCTGCAGGCATCTGGGCTGGGATATCATGTCTTGAATACTTCTTATCACGGATTGATAGAATGGGAGGGTTGAAAGGGATCTTTAGAGCTCATCCAGTCCAATCCCCCTGCAGAAGCAGCTCCCACCTAGATCAGGTCACACAGGAACGTGTCCAGGTGGGTCTTGAAGCCCTCCAAGGAAGGAGCCTCCACACCCTCCCTGGGCAGCCTGGGCCAGGGCTCCTTGCTGACAGGAGTATGAGAGGAGTATGAAGATAAAACCACCAAGCCAACCTTGACTTGAGGCAAAGACAAAGGGGCATCCTTTCTGCATGGTCTTCCTATAAAAAGAGCATTGAAAAGCTGCTCCTTGTCTTGCTGTAGAGACCTAAACCCCAGCTCAAGAAGGAGACAGGCAGGCAAGCAGTGTATGCCCAAGGAAGCATTGTCTCTCTAGATAGGCACAAACTGAGCAGCCTAGATGTTTGAACAAGAACCCCTCGAGCTAGAGGCTACCACTGATTAAAGAAAAAGCTCTCCCAGAGGGTCAGAAGTATTCTTCTGCAAATTAAACAGAAGATGTTTTAACTGTTATGCCAACACGTGTGTCAGGATGGGTGACTGTACTGCAGCCGATTCAGACCCACAGCTCTGGGACTGAGACAACAGCAGAGCAAAATTACCTCACCAAGAGTTGTGTTTCCCACTCACCTTCCCCTCTGTGCCTTGTGATTGAAGCCTAATCTAAGGAGAGGTAGCAGATGCCTGACACGAGTTGCTGGAAGGGCATTCCTCAAAATCTTGGGGCTCAAAGCTTCATTAAGCACCAACGATGTTAATTATGTGGAAGGAAAGACAGGAATCTTTCCTCCAGAAATTAAACCTGAGGTTTCTGTGCAATTGCATCACTCCAGCAATTGGGATCACAGAACTCTCATAGAATCATAGAATGGTAGGGTTGGAAGGGACCTTTAGAGATCATCCAGTCCAACCCCCCTGCTGACCCAAAACAGTGTGTCCTGAGTCCATGCAAAAGCTGAGCTTGCACTGAGCATTCTCAGCTCCTTCACTGGCACATCAGATCTTACTTTGGCTTCATATGATGCCTTTAGTTGAAATCTCACCCACTGATGGACAACACACTGGAAATCACAACTAACTCCATTTGGGTAACAGATAATAAAGTTACTGTATGGGAAAGAATTAAATGTTACACTCAATTAACCCCTCTTAGAGAGAAATAGGTCCCAAGTCAGGGAGATATAGCCTTCAGGGCCACTTGCTTCAGCCAGACGTTAGACCTGGCACTCAGGAGCTGGGACAGGCAGAGATATTTTCCCCCAGGGATGGGCATGTGACTGAGCCAGAGGGTGTTTTAGCCAAATTTAGATGAAACAGGTGAAGAGTAGCCTGTTTCCAGTTTTAGTTGTCCCCACTCCTCCTGCTACCAGCAGAGAGAGAAGCCCTTGCATAGAGCCTACTGTTGACCAAAGTAGAAGAAACAACTCATTGCTGAGGATGTTTCACCTGGAGAGCTGAAGGGAGGTGAGATGAATTCCTCCAAGGCTGCTCTTCTGGTCCCTGACATGACCTCCCAGGGTTTCCTCAAGACAAGTCTGAAGGGAGGTGAGATGAATCCCTCCATAGCTGCTCTTCTGGTCTCTGCCACGACCTCCCAGGGTCTCCACAAGACAAGTCCTGTGCAGGAGATCAGATCTGTGTTCAGCTCCCACCAGTGCAGTGAGTAAACAGTTTATCACTCCAGGCACCCATTTCTCCATTACTGGTGACCCATGTCCTTCTGTGTCTTCAGTTTCCCTTCCCTTTCAGGAGCAGGCTTGCTCACACTGTTTCCCCTTGACAGCAGGATGAGAACCCCTGCTTTGACAAAGCACACAGACATGGGCTTCACTGACAATGTTCCCTCACATCTCTTTGAAGTCCACGTGAGTTAAGCAGCCCTCAAGGAACTTCACTGAACCAGCAACTCGTTCATTCATCCATGCTACACGAGTCCTCAGAGCTCCCTGGCTTGATGCATGGCCTCAAAGCCCAGGGCACTGTTGCATGGAAGGTGATTAATGGTGGCTGCTGGTGACAGGGAAAAGTTCAACGGGCCAACGCTGGCCATGAAGTCACAAACCAGGAGCTGGGCAGTGGGCTGCTCTCAGCTCACCAATAACTACAGAGCTGCAGAGTGCCAATGAGCTGTCAGGGTGAGGTGGGAGGGAGGGAGGAGAGTCTCCAAAGGAGGTGAAGCTAATTAATTTCCATTCCCTCAGAAGACAGTGCTGCTGATGTTTCCAACCCCCCCCCCCCCCCCGCTCCTTCTCCTCTTTACTTACCCTTTTGGATCTCAAGGGATTGCCCCATGACAAATTGGACTTCTCTGCTGAACCAATTGCTTTTGCTTTCTTCTTTCTTTTCCTTCCCCCTGCTTTTTCTCTCTCTCTCTTTTTTTTTCTTTTTGCAGTGCTAAAGATGAAAGATTTAAAATGCAATAATGTTTTGTCTAAATTCTTGTGGAAATAGCTTATGACCTTTCATAGAGAAATGTGGTTTCAGCTTTCCGGTAAGAGAGCTCCCAGCTAATGATTTAGCTCTATTTTCTAATAAATAGTTGGCAAGAGACGACCACTCTTATACCCTTTGTCATTAGGGACCTATTATTTATGACTCAGAAATGAATCATTAGGCTTGGCAAACAGCAACGGCTTTGTGGCCAATGTATTTTTTCCACTCGGTAGCAAAGAGTGTGCTTGTAAATTCTTCCTAAAAATTACCATTAAAGTATCTGCAGGCAGACTCTCCTCCACACTGCCATAAATTCTCTCCACTTTGGTGACTATTGGTGGTCTTCCCACCTCAAGAAACGACAGAAAGAAAAAGAGGGCTTCTTTCTGTTTGTTCTGAAGGGCTTTCACGTTTCCTCTCAGCTAATTACACTTTTATTTCATAAGGTGAATGTGTTTTGTTTTCCTTTACTGCCTCCCTTTCACAGGATGAAATATTTCCTCCTGACAGAGCCTTCCTGTCTTCTGTATCCTGGCTAACTCGAAGCCTCTGAGCAATTAGGGTTGGAGAAGACCTTTGCACTTACACTTACTCGATGGTGTCTGCTTCGCCAAGGGCTTCCAAAAGGCATTTCCATGGGAAGACATGATGACACGTGCTAGGCTCCAATCATCTGAGGGGCAAATTCCCCCAAAGTCTCAAAGCATGTAGGAGAAAATTTCAAGCTAGCAACTCTATATTTCTTCTCCTTTCTCTCCTTCTCATTCATAAATCATTTTTCACCTAGTTGAGAGACTTCTTGAACCTGCCCCTTTCTTGCACTGTGAGCACGTCTCAAGGGACAGACAATTGACCAGCTAATCAGGACAAGGGAACTGAAAGAAATAAAGGCTTGAGGAACAGAGCTCAGGCTTTGGCCCAAATGCAGATCTTATGAGTGCTCAGTAATGCCTGAATCCAAGAGACTGTTTCTTACCAAAGACTCAGCTTAACTGCAGGAACTGGGTGCCAGCACCATCCACTCTGACCTCTGGGAAGCTGCAGATCAGAGGTGGGGCATCAGCTGGTGTGAGAATTCTGAGCAGAAGAAGAAAGAGAAGATCAAGGAGCCTTGATTTCTCAATCCCCAGAGGGGGGAATTTTTTCCCCACAGGAGGGAAAACCAAAAGTGCAAGCGGAGGCTTGTGAGTGTTGCAACCCTGTGCTGACGATGCAGAAGAGACAGAATAAACCTTCCACGTTTAGAGTCAAAGATTTTACCACTGAAGGAGCCACTGGATCATCTGGAGCCCTCCAGAGCAATTTGCTCTGCAAGCTTGGGATCCCCTCAGCGTCTCTTGCTTACCTGTAACATCAAGCAAAGGCTACTCTGCCTTGGCTATCAAACAAACACAAGTTTAGGGGCAGGGGCAGAGGAATATCAGTGGTGGCCAGGCAAAATGTATAATAATCACTGGGAACAGTTTTTGCTGGCAATCAGCAGCACACCAGCCTAGTCCTGGCCCAAACAGAGAGAGAATAATGTTTCTTTTCCCAGCCAAAAGTGCAACTCTAACGTTAAATTTAGGGCTTGGTCAGAAGTTCTCTTCCTATACATTTTCTTCCATGGAAAGCTCACAGGTAAAACATACACAAAGGACAAGAACAAACACATTTGGACTGAAGTTTGTTTCTTGGGCTGTTGGGTTGGTTGGTTGGTGGTTTGGGGTTTTTTTTCCCTTTGGCATTCTAGTGGCATTTTCTTTTCAAGAAGGTGCCTACAAGTCAGTCAATAGGTCAAGTGAGGAAAAAAAGAGAGAAGCAGCAGAGCACTGAAACCTTTGAGGAGCAGAAGAAGGAGCAAAAGGCTTGGGAGAGCCAGACTCCGGGTGTAGAAGAGATAAAGATCCATTGCAGTGTCAGGAAAACTTTCACAAGGAAAGAAAAAAATCACATATGGGTTCTGAGAGATGGAGCTGTGGATATACAGATGCTTCAGATGCCTCTTGGATCTGCTTTCAAAACCCCACCTGGACACATTCCTGTGTGACCTGACCTAGGTGGGAGCTGCTTCTGCAGGGCAATTGGGCTGGATAATCTCTAAAGGTCCCTTCCAATCTCTACCATTCTATGATTCTATTGGACAGTGAGTAAGCAACCTTAATGTGAGGCAGGGGAAAGGAGAAGAGGTAGCTGAAAATCTGGACACAAATAGATGCTTCTGGTCCAGGATGTGCCTGAGCATCTGCCACGTGGAGACGATCACTGTGTTCCCTGGTGGAGCAGATCACATTCATCTCATGGGAGCATCTGCTTGCAGACACCTCCTGGCCAGACCCTTCAAAGGCAGTTGTGAGAAGCTTTCACCAGAGAAACTACAGTTTCACCTGTTTGTGGGGAACATTCCCATTGTATCCTTCTTCCTTCTCCAAGGCAAAAAGGATTGTGTTTCCTTCCTAAGCTGTTGCCTGTTTCTTTTGGTACTTCAGCTCTCAGCAACTTTGCTCTCCACATCCATGAAGAAGCCCCTGTTGAGTCTTGCTGAGCTCTTCAGCCATGGAATAGTCTTCAAGGACCAGAAAGATTCCTCTAGATTGAGAACACAGTCATCAATCTGAGAAGAATACTTTTGTGAGCCCACGTCCAACCCTTTCAGAGGAGAATGTGTCCAGAAGAGCTGAGGGGTTTTTATTATGAGAGAAGCAGCATCTCTCTGCCAAACTTGCACATAACATGAAATGAACCCATGCTGAACCTTACTGAAGGTTTGAAAAAGTTTGAATAACCTTTTTCTGCTCAATATTTTCCTTGTACCTCAACGTTTTCCAGTTCAGAACAACCCTGAGAGCACATGTGCCAGAAAGCTGGAGAATAAAAAAACAAAGAAAGAAGCTCAACAGCTACCCAAAATAAAACCCACCCTCAGAAGAACCTTCTTCTCTCTTGGGCATTCCCAGACCAGCTGGAAGCTGAAAATAACAGCAATTTCACAGGGAAGGAAAGTCTACAGACCCAGGAGGTTAAACAAACACCATTCAGGTTCTTGTTTGGTTGGTTGTTTGCCAAAGCCCAGAAAGGAATACAATGGAAGAGTTTCTCTTCCCATTTTTTGTCTGTAACTGTTTGCTTAAGTCTAATCCTGCTACGTTGCCCTTTCTTCTGTTCTTTTTTTGTCCTGGAAGTATGTAAGTTTACTACATATTTAGTAAGAGTGAGCATGGGTCTGTCTTGCAAGGAAAGGTCCACCTTATGGACTGTGGTTGCTGACAGGGTGAGCATCTTGACTGAGCCATTTGTCTGGGCTCATTGGTGAAAAAGGGTCATCTCCAAAGGGTGATATTTGTAGCTCACAGATCCTCAGACAGCTGAAGTCACTGTTATCTGTAGATAAACTAGTGGTTGCTGTGGAGGGCAGCTTCCTTGATAGGGATACCACCACATCACTCTGTGGCTGTGACCTCCAGAGCAACTCAACCCAACCCAAGACCTCACAGGATCAAGCTCAGGTGCTCCTTATATCAGCCATCAAACGCACTGCTGAATGTCCGATGTGCCTCCTCAGTGCACCCCAACTCATCCATGAGCATCTAAGGTCCAAAGGAGACACACACCTTCACTCCTCTCATCCTTGTGACCTACTCTAGGTGGTGCTGCTCTGGCAGGGGGGTTGTACTGGATGAGCTTCCCAGGTCCCTTCCAACCCTTCAGATTCTGTGGCATGAACTCATCACCATTAGGATAGAGAACATCAGCTTCAGCTGCCACAGCTGAAGGGCACAGTGCTCTCCTGGCAGACACTGACCTCAACTCCCACCGTGCTGGAGGGACATGGAGGATACAACTCTGTTGCTAAGTACCCTCCTGAGGTGCATCTCCCAGATCTCCAAACTTACCAAGCTTGGATTCATGTCAAACTTGGACTGGATGATCTCTAAAGGTCCCTTCCAATCCCTACCATTCTAGGACTCTGTGTCAAATTTCAGAATGCACAGTCTGGATCCTTTTGGGGTGAAACTGAGCCAAACCACATGCTCTCACAGCAGACCTCCTGTGCTCAGACTGATGGGCATGGAAGCCACAAGATCTGATTAAAACCAGTCCAAAAGCACTCCCTGCAAACAGAGATGGCATGGCCATAAGGCCCACAGATATTTGGCTCTGCAGCACTCTGGCCCTTGCATCACAGGCTTTGTGGTGTAAACATAATCTCGATGATCTATGGTTGTCATGATGGAAACAGAACCTCTGTCACTTAGGTTCTCAGGGTTTCCATGTTACCTTCCCACCACTCTTGCTGAAACCAATGGTTTGCTCTTGACAATGTGATTGCTGGGACAACAGAGAGCTAGGGATGAGCCATTTCAAGTTCATTTAGTGATATTTGGGAGTGAAAGCTGTCATACATGCAACTCAGATGAAACAACAACATCCAGCTAGGTATAGACAGGGCTTATGGTTACCTCTGTGAAAGATGGAATGAACATACTGAGCTCCCAAAGACAAAGGCAGATGGACACATGGGCATTTCTCCAAGTCATGAGCCCTCACCACGGGATGAGCTCAGCTTTTATTCCTCTGTTTGCACATTTTCCCTCATCTCTCATTCCTGAGCTTGGTGCCCCACTGGAGATGCAGCATCCAACCCACTCAAGTGTCCCCTGGGCACACTCAGGGAATTGTCTTGAGTTAATTAATGTACCAAACGTTGAATGGTTAAGTTCAGTTAAAGCTCACACGTTTTCCATCTGTACAACCTACTATGGACAGAAAAATCTCTGTGCACTCAGGTAAATATAACCCAGGGTAATCTTTCCAGATGCCTAAGTTCCATCTCTGGTATCAGTAAATGATGTCGCAGAAAGCTGGTGGAGAATGAGCCAGCTCTAGTCTGCTGGATGCTGTTGTTTTGTAGCTGGCTGCTATGATTTCTGCAGAGCTAGACTCTCCTACCAGTGAGTTTGACAGGGAAGAGGTCCATGAGCCCTACTCTTAATACAAAGGGTTCAGGGGCCAGCTGCCTTCAGAGATGGAAATCCCACTTGTGAAAGATGTAGCTGACAGAGTGAGACCTTCCTATGCCAGGCACAAGCAAAGCAGCACCTTGGCAGTGACAAGCCATCCCATGCTTGCCTTTGAGAGCATCCACCTCATGATGCTGTGGACTGTGCTGGCTCAAGTGCTACGCATCATCCTGCTCCCATTTGCTCTTCAAAGCCATACCCTGCTCCTCCACAAGTGATGCTGGAGGTAAAAAAGCCACTTCTCCCCACCTCTGACCACTTTCTAGTCTGTGTTTCCTTTTCCTTCCTACAGCTTTTCCTCTTAATATGGTTCCCCTTGTTATTTTTCCACCCATGCTTGCCCTCACCTCTTCCCTACCCTAAAATGCAGATGGATTGGACAGCCTGTTCCACAGAAAAGCCCCGAGGGGCAGTGGGACATCATTTTAGTGTTGTTTACACTTTTGGTCATCAGGCCCAGCAAACACCCACGGGCTGGGAACTCATCCTAATTGTTGGGACTTGTTTGGGGTTGGGGTTTTTTTTCCCCTCCTCGTGGAAAACAATCTGTTAGTAGTTACTGAGCACTAAAAGCTTGGTTTTCAGCAGCGCTGAGGTGTCTGTATTGCATCCAGGGAGCCACAGGCACTGTGAGAAGAGGCTGCATCACTGGGGATGCAACTAAAAACCTAAGAGCTCTTTGAGCAGCTCAGCTCCTTAAAGAGCAGTCCTGCCACAGCATTCTCCATAGATAAGTCACTTTTGGCCATAGTGGTCCCAATGGGGGTATTTTCTTCCCTGAATTAGCTTCTCCTTGTTTTGTTCCAAACAAAGGTGTTATTGACGACAGAACATGAACTGCAGACCAAATAAATAAAGCATTCATCTGGCCATTTATGCACTCACATTGTGTCATCCTTCCTTGTGAGTTCTCATCTACCCTTTTATCTACCTACTCACCCATTTCTCTACACACGTGATCTGTTACCATCGTGTGTTTGCCAGCCCAGGTCTACACATGCACACAAACATAAATGCACACACACATACACACATCTCCCCTTTCTGTGTGTCCTGCCAGGCTTTGGGACAGCAATACACCTGATTTGATTCAATGTCATCTAATCCCCACTGTAAAATAGTCAAGCAGGGAGAAAAATGAAGTTGCTATACACTGAAAGCACTGCCCCGGCTGTGATATATATGGAGAAATAGAGGGATGTAAGAGCTACTGTTGTTTGAAATGCATCTCTCAGCCCCTGCTTGGAGTTACTGCAGAAGAAGTTGTTTTTCAGGAGGAAGAAGGGAAGGGAAGGGAAGGGAAGGGAAGGGAAGGGAAGGGAAGGAGCATTGGGTCCTAAGGACACACAAAGCCATCAACCAACATATATTCCCAAACAGCTGAAGAACAGAGTATTGCTGCTGTGGGAAAGGATCTGTGGAGGCCACTGTGCCAAGCAGTGGGTACAGCTGCCACGTGTGACCAGCACCCTGCAAAGCAAGGACAACCTTTCAGCAATTGCTGTGTCTTACAGTGGTATAGAATGATTAGTTTATGTTCTCTCAAGATCTTTTCCTTCCCTGAGGTGCCCCAAAGAAGAGATTAAAGACAATGTCTCCCAGCTGGAAGAGGGGACATATTGTCACCCTGTCTATAATTTTACCTTCATTTGGGGAAGAAATGCAGATGGGGAAGGGAAGATGAGGATGGAGGGCTTGCACCTGCTCTTACCTACAGCCTCAATATCCCACCCCCATGGTAGCTCTGAAACAGAGATGCCTGCTTCTACTCTTGAGTCATTAAAAAAGCCATTCCTTGCTGTGGAGTACAAGTGACCACTCTCTGGTACTTCCAGCAGACACATCCTATCATCCTGAAGGGCCTCCAGCTGAAATATAGCTCTGTCTTCTGAAAAAGGGCCCAAAGCCACACGGCTCTGTGCACAAAGTCCTGACACATTGCTGGAAAGGTCCCCCCTCACAGCTCTTCCAACAATAACAAACCTTTGCAATGTGCTCTCATATATCATCAACAATTAAGGACAGTAACAATCCAAACAGTCATCTCTCCAGGGATGGAGGGAGGGAAAGAAGGCTCATTAGGCCCTCGAAGAAATGTAAACCCAGCACTGTGCTGGCTTTGGGGTTTCTGCCTGGCTTTTGAGAGGCTATGTGTGACCAGGATGCCTGGTCTCCTCAACTGCAGCGTGGCTCGTGAAGGGGGGATGGATGGTGCACCCTGCAGCTGCCAAGAACAAAGCCTCCTTGGAGAGAGATGCTGAGGCAAGAATCTGCAGCATTTCAGGCTTCCAACCCTTCCAGTTTTTGGACCTTGCACCACATTGATCTCCATCCAGCCCATGATGAGGAGAAGGTGCAATCTAGACAGGGACATGGGGTTGTTTGGTGCACTCACCTATTGGGCAGCTCTCCCCAAGCAAGGCCACCTCGTTTGCAATTACTTAGAAGCAGTTGATTGTGCCCCAGGGCAGCTGAATGGGTGCAACAATCACTTTCCCCCAAACCTTGCCAGCCTTGCTCTCCTGTGATGTGGTTTAAGGGGAACAGGGAGCCTGCTGGGAACTGCTGAGTGGTGTTGGCTCATGGAGGCTCCAGGAACAGAGCAGACAGACAGACTCTGGTTTTCAGCCACCCTTGAAGATCTGTAGTCTGCAAACAGAGCTGGCTGGAGGGATTCTAGGGGGGGGAATTGCTCCCATGGCTCTCCTGGAACAAGTGTTTCACCCTTACTGCAGAAATTGTAGCTTGCTTTCCTCCCCGTCCTAAGGACAGCCTGGCTGTGTGAAGAGATGGGACATCAGGACCACATGGACATGAGAACAATGTCACACCTCCCCAGCCAAACAGACCCTTCCATGTGGAAATAAGAGGGGAAATCACATAGAAAAGGCTTGTCTCATCATCTAATCCTGCTCAATATCCCTTCCCAAGCGCTTTGGGAAGAGCAGGAAACCTGTCTGATACACCTGTAAGTCATCAGAGTAAAGGAGGGGGTTGGAAGTGGTTGCTCTGCCGTTTCATATGAATCATATGGTGAGGTTAGAAGGGAACTTTAGAGATGAGCTGGTCCAACTCCCTTGCAGAAGCAGGTTCACCTAGATCAGGTCACACACAAACGTGTCCAGGTGGGTCTTGAAGTCCTCCAAGTAAGGAGCCTCCACACCCTCCCTGGGCAGCCTAGGCCAGGGCTCCCTCACTGAAACACTCAAACAGTTTGTCTTATGTTTAAATGGAACTTTTTGTGTTCCAGCTTCATCCCATCACCACTTGTCCTGTTGACCATTGAAAAAAGGGATGCTCTAACCTTCTGACATGCAACAGTTTCTGCAACAGTGGGCAAAACAAGAACTCTGTGCAATGTTGGGGTACAGAGTTGGACAGGGGGTTGCTTGGAGTGGGGGGTGTTGAGCCCTCAGCAGAGCCATATCCTGCGTGTTCCAAGTCAGAATCCATGTTTTTCTTCCAAGATTAAGCACAGGTTGTAAATTCTTCCCCAATGCATGAGCTCAAATAGTTACATGTGGCAAGGAACAATCCCCTGCACCAGCACAGCCTGGGGGTGACCTGCTGGAGAGCAGCTCCAGGTGAGAGGTCTGGGAGTCCTGGTTGATAATAAGCTAAACATGAGCAAAAATGTGGCCTCGTGGGCAAGAAGCCAATGGCAGCCTGGGGGCATTGAGGAGAGTGTGGGCAGCAGGGCTAGGGAGGCTCTGCTCTGGCAGAGCTGCTGAGGCCTCATCTGGAGTCCTGTGTCCAGTTCTGGGCTCCCCAGCTCAAGAGGGACAGGGAACTGCTGGAGAGAGCCCAGTGCAGGGATACCAAGATGCTGAGGGGACTGGAGCATCTTCCTGATGAGGAAAGGCTGTGGGACCTGGGGCTTTTCAGCCTGGAGGAGACTGAGGGGGGAGCTCATTAATATTTACAAATATCTAAATGGTGGGTGTCAGCAGGTTGGGGCAGCACTTTTTTTCCATGGTATCTATGGTATTCCATGGTATCATGGCTTCTGCAGGGGGGTTGGACCAGATAATCTCTAAAAGTCCCTTCCAACCCCCACCATTCTATGAAACAGAAACCCTGCCCCAGCCTGTGCCATCCTGTGCCATGGGACAAGACCCATCCCAAACACGCTCAGCAGGCAGCTGCCCACCGCAGCTCCACAACCAGCATCGCCAAGGACAGCCTCTGCTAGCTTTGTGCTTTTTGGCACACTTTGGCTGAGCAAGTGCTTCACCATGGATCACATTTCCTTCTCAGGTCCCTGTTGGACTCCTACACGAGGCCCAGATCGAGCCCCAGGTTTCATACAGCTGGCCCCTTGCCTGCCCGCGCTGCTGGGCCAAGGCACGTCCTGAGCAGGCCTGGAGGAAAGCTTGGCATGGGACAACTTTCCATTGTCAAACTCTACATCAACGAAACCCAAATGTTTGGTGGGTGTAGCTCCCCTCCCACCAACTTGTTGACGAAAGTTGTCAACCCCCACGTGGCTGCGCCTTCCAATGGGCCACTTCAGCTTTCTCCTTCCCTTCAGGGTTGGGAACGTGCTTTATCTGACCAGGCAGAAGCCAACGGTGTGCACACTTTGCTCCTTGGTCCAGTTCTGTTGTGGCTTTGGGTTGTTGGTAACAGCTTTAGTGTTTCACAGCGTGATGTTGCTTTGGCTTCTGCTGCCTGGTCGAGATGAAACCTCCAGCGCTGTCAGTGACAGTGAAGCACCATGAGCTGATGCTGCTGACCATCAATCCCTCAGTATCTCCCACCTAGAGTTCTTTTGCAAGAGCCATCTCTGGAGAAGCTGCAGGTTTTTCACCCCTGTGTTGCAGTTTTTGGAGCAGACACGCTGGTGTTTCCCCTGGGAAGGAAATCTTGTCTTTCCAACGAGTGTCAGTAATAATCTGGGTTGGATGGAGATGATTTGAAACCTGCTGTTGTAAAAGAGATTGTTCAGCCAGTAAAAATGGTGTGAAAGGAGTGGATTCAAAGATAGATTTACAGGTATTTTTATGTTTCCCCTTCTTAACTATTGTATCCTTTTATAGATTTATTTCACCTTCCTGACACTTCTTCTTCTGTTACGAGCACCAGATATTTTCACTCTAAGATGCTCTGTTTAATCTGAGAGTGATCATTCTTGTGTCCAGTTCTGGGCCCCTCAGTTGCAGAAGGACAGGGAGCTGCTGGAGAGAGTTCAGTGCAGGGACACCAAGATGCTGGAGTGGAGCATCTGCCTTGTGATGAAAGGCTGAGGGAGCTGGGGCTCTGCAGCTTAGAGAAGAGGAGACTGAGGGGTGAGCTCATTCACGATTACAGATCCATCAAGGGTGGGTGTGAGGAGGCTGGAGCCAGGCTGTGCTCAGGGATGGCCAATGACAGGACAAGGGGCAACGGGGACAAGCTGGAACAGAAGAGATTCCAAAGCAACACAAGGACAAACTTGTTCCCAGTTGAGGTGAGGGAGCCCTGTCAGGGGCTGCCCAGATGGGCTGTGGAGGCTCCTTCTCTGGAGACATCCCAACCTCAGCTGGATGAGTCCCTGTGTGCCCTGCTCTAGGTGCTGCTGCTCTGGCAGGGGGGTTGCATTGGATGAGCTTTCCAGCTCCCTTCCAGCCCTTGAGATTCTGTGATTCTGTGATTTAAACTTCCATTTAGCCCAGACAATTGCTGCTGTTTCAAAACTGAACGAGAACTTTAATGTGAAAGCTGGGTTTTTAAAAGGTACACCACTAGATGCAATGAAAAGCATTACCTCTTCCTCCAAGCCTTCCCTAATTGTTAATCTAAAACAACTGATGAATGACGGTTTTGCTCAGTCTGTGCAGAAGTTATGCTGAGGTTGCATCACACACAGCCACAGCACTGGTGTGAGACTATGAGAACAGCCTCACCGAGTCAAACTGAAGGTCTTACCCTCATTCTGACAGTGACCAGCACCAGATACGTAGGAAAAGTGACTGAAGAAAGTGAGATTAGAGCAGTCCTCTGGGGCTGTACTACCCCAGGCTCTGGGAGTCAAAGATTTTGGAATTCACTGGGATTAAATCTACATCTGGACTATCACACTTAATAACCAAGGATGGATTTATTATCCTCCCTAATTTATCTGAGATCTCTCAAATCCAGCAGGCTGGGGTTTGTTACAATGATTCCATCTGAATTATTCTTTTTGTCTTAAAAGTTCATGCAGGGGGAAAAAAAAACCCACACCAGTCTCATTTTAACTTTGTCATGTTTTAAATGACTCCCTCTTTTATCCCTCCTGTCACAGCCCAGGGAATTGCATTTTAACTAGATAAGAATGTCTGTACGTTTCATTTAGATGGATAGTTGATAGTTGGATGATTCTTTTCACTCCCTAATGCTTCATAATTGAGCTGGAAACATCTCTTAGAGGCAGATGTCCTTTTCTTTTTCTGGTCTGAACACTGTTCTTCCTATTTGCCATCACCATAGTAGAGTTTCTTCATTGCATCAATCATAAACTTGTGTGTTTGTGGAGGAATCATAGAATCACAGAATGGTGGGGCTGGAAGGGACCTTTAGAGCTCATCCAGTCCAACCCCCTGCAGAAGGAGCTCCCACCTAGATCAGGTCACACAGGAACGTGTCCAGGTGGGTCTTGAAGAGCTCCAAGGAAGGAGCCTCCACACCCTCCCTGGGTAGCCTGGGCCAGGGCTCCCTCACTGACACATTTTGTCCTTATGTTTCAACAGAGCTTTTTGTGTTGCAGCTTCATCCCATCACCCCTTGTCCTGTTGTCAGATACCATTGAAAAAAGGGATGCCCTAACCTCCTGCCTCATCCTCCCAAACCCATTTTGGATGACCAGTTTTATATTACACTGATGTAAGTGCACCCATCTCATCCTTTCTTACCAAGACAGCTGAAGGTACAAGGAAGACAGCCTGGAAAAGAACATGTTCTGTGCATAAATTACTCTATTTGAACGTGCAGTCACAGGTAGGGCTGAGGATTTGGTTTCCCAGTCCTAAAGAAGTCAATTAAAGGAGGAGAGACTTGTTAGAAAGGAGACATGTTTAGTCCAGGAAGAGGTTTCAATGAAGAGATGAAGATAAGGAGCTGGTGGGAGGATGGATTCTTGGTGAGGAAGCAACATCTAATTTGTCATCCCATGAAATCTAAAGCAAAAAAAGAATCAGGAGCTGTAATTCAGACTGAATTATTTTAGCATGTTCCTGATGTTTTTCTCTCCTGTTCATAAAATCAGGAGCAGTCACCATAAAATAAAGGGATGGCTCTTTATTAACTCTATGTGAAAATGAGCACAAGTAAAGAATCTCCAAGGGAAAGTCCTGAGTCTGTGCTAACAGGCAAGCCTGGACCCTTACATCTTAATAAACTAAGACACTACATCTTCTGGATGGAGATAAGGAGGAACCAAAGCCAACCATCTTCTTGCTGGCATGGATCTTAAATGTAGAACCATCCTTTGCTTGGAGTTAGCAAGCTGATCTCCTAGCCTTCAATAAAATAAGCCATGAAGTTAACCCTGGAATGAAAGCTTCTGTTGAAGTTAATTGGGAAGTCTGGCAGGTTAATTGGCAGGCTTAATTGGCAAGCTTGTTTGTTTACTTGCTTGTTTTTAATACAGACAGCTCCAGTGAGCCAAATCCATCCCAGATGATTGCTCAGGTCA
The DNA here is from genome assembly GCA_013401255.1 of Urocolius indicus. Classification (NCBI taxonomy): domain Eukaryota; kingdom Metazoa; phylum Chordata; class Aves; order Coliiformes; family Coliidae; genus Urocolius; species Urocolius indicus. Next base: position 21,721 of record WBNH01004022.1, read on the forward strand.
CCTCAGAGGGGTTATTTTGCACTGGCTTTGATAGAGTTGTGCTGGCCTGAATTTGTTTGCAGAACTGTCACCTTCTGTGGAGCAGCTGCCAAGCTTCCTTGCCACAGGGAAATCTCCCTGGCTAGCTGGGCTGCCTGACCCTTTCTGCTGCTGCCTCTTCCTGGAAAAGTGAGATATTCAAAGGTTCTCTGCACAAACATTGCCCATGGGCCTCAGCCCTTTCCATACCCACATCCCTTGAGCTCCTACTCAAGGCCACACTTGGGTCTGGAGCAAGTTCAGGCTCTCAGGAGAGACAGCGGCTGAGGATGCTCAGAATAAAGCAGGGATTCTGAGCCCTCCTGGGCCTGGACAGATTATGCCTGAGCATCTCTTCTCCTGCACAGAGGTTAGAGTAGCTGGTTGTGTCTATACAAGATGTAAACCAGGTGAGGTCTTGTGCACTGGCACACAAGCCTTCAGGTGCATTTTTACATGCTTTCTGCCCACCAGCACTTTCCCAGACATCCCCATGCACAGCTACAAGAACAATAAGGATAATTCCTAAGACACAGGATTACAGAATCACTGAGGTTGTAAAATACCCTTAAGATCATCGAGTCCAAATGTTAACCTAAAGCCCCACCACTAAACCATGTCCCTAAGCACCATGCCTACACATCTTTCAGATACCTCCAGGGATGATAACTCAATCACATCCTTGGGCAACCTGTTCCAATGCTTTGTGAGATGGATGAGGCCATCATCTTTGGAGGAGCAAGAGTTTAGCCAGGAGGACATAATCCTGGCTAAGCAATGTCGCACTGGAACCCAAGGACAAAGATAATTCTCTTTCTTAAGACACAGACAGATTTGGGGCTGTGGTGTAACCAAGCTAACAGCCTGGAAAGACATTGGATGGATCTGAAACTCAGCACTGTCAGGTCTCACCGTGAAGTTGCTCTTTCACCTGCAGTGCTGATGTCTCCAGAGATCCATTGGATGAGGAAGTCATTCTCGTGGAATAGGAGAACATCTGGTAAGAGAAGCTAAGGGAGACAGGAAGATCTTACAAAGATGGGCAGTTATTGACCTCATTCATGCTTGCAAATCCATCAAGGGTGGGTGTGAGGAGGCTGGAGCCAGGCTGTGCTCAGGGATGGCCAATGACAGGACAAGGGACAATAGGGATAAGCTGCAACAGAAGAGGTTCCAAAGCCACACAAGGACAAACTTGTTCCCTGTTGAGGTGAGGGAGCCCTGGCAGGGGCTGCCCAGATGGCCTGTGGAGGTTCCTTCTCTGGAGACATCCCACCCCAGCTGGATGAGTTCCTGTGTGCCCTGCTCTAGGTGCTGCTGCTCTGGCAGGGGGGTTGCACTGGCTTTCCAGCTCCCTTCCAGCCCTTGAGATTCTGTGTTAATTCCCTTTGTTTAGGGTTGAGTGCAGTTGTATCCAGCCTGAGTTCACATCCAGTTCAAGATTTCACAAATAGAACACTAGAAAAGCTTGATTTCCAGAGCAAACCAGTCAGAACCGACACCCATCAAACTCAACTCTTGCTTCAAAACGCAGCCTCGACATTCACCATTGAAACTATTGGAGGGGGGGAAAGGAGGGGAGTGTATTTTGAATGTTTGTTTATTTTCTGCCTTCAATGACAAACATTTTCCAAGTGCTTTCTTGTGTTGTCAAATAAACACAGGGTGGTTGTTTTTCTTTTAAGAACACTTTGTTTCAGTGAAAGAAAACAACATCCAACACATCCTATGTCACACTGAGTGGCTGCAGCAGAAAGGATAAATCTGAGTGCTGGAAACGTCCTTTCAGCACACGCTCGTGCTGCTGGAACTGCCAGAACAGCTTCTGCTGGTTGACACAGCTCAGGGATGACATTTTTATGGTATTCCCAGGAGATTAATGTGTCTTTTTGGGGTTGGTTTTTTTTCCCCTCTCTCTCTTTCATTGAGACATGTCTCATCTGCAAATGAATCAAAACTTGGCTCAGTCTTTCTGGGAGCTTTCCTCCTTTCATGTATCTCTTCTTATTTAAAGATCTCATGAGCTCAATGAAGACATTCCAGACCTTCATCTGATCTTTCAACTCTAGGCACGGTTAACACTGAGGCTGTAACGCTTTCTCCTGCTTCTGTGTGACATATTTCCCTTTGCCTACTGATATTAATGAGAAGGATATATGAAAAAGACAGATTTTCCCCTTGTTTCTCCTTTAAGCCTTTTTTTTTTTTGCAAAGTAAAGCAGAAACGTTTCATGTTTCCCACTGACACAATAACAACACAACAAAACAGGCCCTGCTCTGGCAGGGAAGCTGGGCTGGATGAGCTTTCAAAGTCCCTTCCAGTCCTTGAGGTTCTGTGATTCTGTGATAAGACAGCTCTCAGCAACCTTCAGTGACTGAAAAATGCTTGTTTTCATCTTTACAGTTATGACATATTTCATGCATCTTTGTCCTCCTCTGGCAGAGAAGGCAGATGGTTTGAGATGTCCATCAGCAGATGTTCCTGAGCTCCAGGGGTCTTGCAAACGTGGCATTAGTACAGTGGCAGCTCTATCAGAAAGAACAGAACTAGCACTAACGAGGAGGGAAAAGACAGCAAATGGGGAGATGAGACATAGCCACGTGAACCAAAAGGAGTTAGTGGTGGGGACAAATTGAGGCACAAGTATTTCTTAGTGCTCTGTCACTGGACAGGACCAGGAAGCAGAGGAAACCTCGTGCAGGCAGCTGCCAGCTCCTTTTGGATTTTGCCACGCTACCTGGGGGCCTCTAAACAAAACCTTAGTCCTGGGCTAATAGGGGCTCTTTCCTGTAACCCTAATGGGAAAAAGACTATGTGTTTTAGGAAAAGAAAGAGAAAAATTATCTGCTCCCCTCAATGTCAGTGGCTCAGGCTGAAGCCTGAGCCAACATAAATGGATTTGGGCAACAGAGGGTTTATTGTTCCCATGGCCCTACCGTTTCCTTAAGAGTATGTTTTGGAGGGGAAGGTTTTGACAGCGTTGGTTAAAGACATCATATGTTAAAGGGAGTTTGGATGTTACCTCCTTAGTCACCCCACCTGTCACTAGGTCACCCTGCCATTTGTCAAGAGGAAAAAAATCCTTGTTTGCTGGGAAGCAGCCGTGAGGTTGAGGGAAAATCCTGCAAACCTGCTGTTTTCTTTTACTAAGGAGGGGGGAAAAAGAAAAGAGAGCTATGGCTGCTGTCATGTCATCAATCGGACCCTTCTGTCTCACAAAAGCTCCTGGAACCTGCTCAAGACATACAGTCACAGTCAGGCTTTCAAGAAGTGATGATCTGGTAGAATTCAGGGCAGCTTACAGGAGTCTGGTCTCAGAGGAAGCGCTGTCTGGATGCAGAGAGAGAAGAGGGGGATCTGTACAGAGAGAAAGAGAGCGCCTGAATGTTTCCTTCCTGGGAGACACAGGACTAGCTACATCCTCTTCCTCACTTTCTCTCTACATAAACTGGAGGCTCCATCCTCTGCAAAACACTTCGAGATGCTGCAAGAGCGTGTGAGGAAAAGGTCACACAGGGTGAAAGACCCCTTGCAAAATGAGAGACAACCCCAAACTCAGTCCACACAAGAATGAGATTTCCATGGCTCTTCCCTTTGAATCCCTCTCAGTGATGACTGGACATGCTGGGATACAGATGTGACTCCTGTAGGCACAGCAGCCTGCCAGCCGTGCTGCCACTTCATATCCTGGCTGCTCTTCACATTAACACATCACTCCAGAGATCCACACGCCCTCTGCAGAGAGAGGAGGCAGGAGTGACAAGGGAAAGGTGCTGCAGTCACCACCTTCCCTCCACCACTGGCAGATGCACAGCTGCTTCTTTTCCATCACAAACCATTCCCTGCAGCAAAGAGGAAACGGTTCCATCTATCTCAAGGTGTCAGCCAAGGCAAATAACGTGTTGACCCGGCTCCTCATTCTACTGCACGTGAAAGGGAATGGGCTGCTCTACCCCAGCTGGACTGTGGCACGTTGCATGCTGTAAAGATGTAAAACATAAACCTAATCTGTCCAGGCCTGCTGGGTCAGAAACTGGTGCTCAGTTAGTTATGACAGAACGTTTGTTATCCCAGGAAGGAGGAGGAATTGATGTAAATTGATTGTAGGGGTGGTTTGAACCGAAAACAAGCATCCCACGTAGCTAGGAATGAACTGTTTCTATCTATTGGAAAGCTTCACATCTCTGCTACAGTAAAGGCACACTGGAAGGGAGATGTGTACAAGCTTGTGAGCACTTCAGAGAGAGGCAGGACCATGTGGCCCAGGATTCTTCTACGCATCTCTGCTGGCACAAGTCTGTCTACAGTTGAGCAGGACATTTGACCTCTCTTTCTGGTCAATGAAGATCAGCAGTGTGACTCATCTGCCTGGATGCAGGTGTCTCAGAGTTTGAGATTTCCCAGGGCATCTCAAAAGGCAAGAGGTTATTATTCACTGATTAGTGCCCATGATCTGAACTGATGAGATGGCTGTTGACTGTAAACTGCATGCAGAATGATACCTTGGCACTTCACTTTAACTAGTCCTTTGAATGGAGGTGATGGAGAACCATGAGTCAGCATTATCCACTTCTCTGACACACCTTTGGTTGGGCTGAAGCACCTTCTGTAAGTACCAACTTCTTTCTATTGACCAAAGGCAGATTCAGGGTGATCAGCCTAGACTAGAAACCTGGCTTGAATCAGATTAATTTCTATCCAGCTTGGTTAAACTTAGATGAACCTTCATTCTCCATCCACACATTAGCACCACCAGGACAGGAAAGACAGCAGCAAGTTAATTGTTTTCAGCATTGCCTTTGGTGTGAAGAAAATGTCCCTTTTTGAAGCAGAAATGTCACAAGAGACTCTTCCAGGAAAACAAAACCAGGGCATGCAATACCAGTGGGGCTGATAAGAGTGTCAGAAATCCCCAGCAGCAACATGACATCAGCAGAAAAAGGCCGTGACAAAACCCTGATAGTGGTGCTTCTGAGAGGCAGGGTGTGTAACTTAAAAGCATGGGAAAGTAGCCAAGCACCACAGAACACAAGAGTATTAGCTTAGAAATATCTCCAGAAAAGGGCTGTTCTGGACAGGACCCAAGGTGAATGCATAAAACTGCCAGATTAGAAGAGAGTATTTCACATCTAAAGCCTTGATGAGAACAGAGATGGAAACCAGCAAGTTATCCTGGGACTGCTGTCTGGGCAGGAGCTCTCAAAGTAGTGAAGACTGCACAGAATGTGAAATGAAGTCTCAAAGCAAAGCTTGTAGAGACGTCCTCCTGGAGAAGAGGAGGCTGAGGGGAGACAGGAGCACTCTGCAACTCCCTGACAGGAGGTTGCAGTGAGGTGGGGATCCATTTGTCCAGTAAGGAATGACAGGACAAGAGGAAAGGGGCTGCAGCTGCCCCAGGGGAGGTTGAGGCTGGAGCTGAGGCAGAACTGTTTCCCTGAGAGGGGTGTCAGCCCCTGTGCCAGGCTGCCCAGGGAGCTGGGGCAGTGCCCAGCCCTGGAGGGATCCCAAAGCCATAGGGCTGAGGGCCAGGGGTTAGTGGTGGCCAGGGCTTGGACTTGATCTTGAAGGACTTTTCCAACCCCAAAGGGTTCTGTGACTCTCTGATTTGATGCAAACAGTGTATAAATGAGCATACAGATGGGGAGTCAGACTGGATAATCTCCAGAGGTTCCTTCCAACCCCAACCTTTCTAGGATTCTGTGATGTTGTGTGAGTTTGGCATCTTCCTGAGAAGCAAGATGTGCTCACAGAGGAAGGAAAACACTGGCCTGTGTCACCAGGTGCCAGAAATGTCATCACAAGGTAGAAACAGCCCCACTGAAGAAACTGAAGCTGTTCCCAAATTCACACCTCTGATGTCTGCTTTATGGAGACTTCAGTGTTTGACCTTTACTGCTCCTTAGTGGGGAAAAAACACAAGGCAAATCTCTCCAAGTCACTTCTCTCTCATGCAGTGCCAAAGGACAAAGCCCTGGGGAAGATTCAGAGGAATGCACCGTGCTGTCACTCTCACCAGCATCCAGGAACTTGTTATCAGAAACAGAGAATTAGCTCAGTGATGATACAGCCTTTCTTTCTTTCTTCCTTCCTTTCTTTCCTCCTTTTCCTCCTTCATTTCTCTTCTCATTTTCCTTCTTTCTTTTTTTTTTTCCTCTGTTTTCTCAAAGAGATGGCAAAGTCACAACGATCTGCATTTAAAACCACAAGTCCCTCTGGCCCGTGGAGGAGTCTGGAAGCAAAAAGCAATAGCAGAGTTACTGCACAGCATCAGCTGTGCTAAAAGGGAACTGAGCAGCGAGTCCAAGGAATGTGTAGCCAGAAATTCTGAGAAAGAATCAGGAGGGACACCATGTGCTGTGAGAAAGATGGGAGGAAGCGTGTTTTATCAGCTTGAGCAACGCTGCAGGTTGAAGGAATGGTCTGGATGGATGGCTGCACGTGAGCATCCAAGACTGTAAAGCAAGGAGACTTTACTCCTGCCCTATCCTTCAGCATGTAGACATAGGCTCCTTTGAGAGCTTAGCAAATTGATAGATGCACTCTGATATGTTACTGATGGTTAGATGTGGGGGTTTTGTTTCTCCTGAAGTGATTCTGCCCAACTCTGCACCCTCAATCTCTTCAATCAAGTCCCACACAGCAGCGTGCACCCGAGAAGACTGTGAGGCATTGGTAACAATTGGTATTGCATGTGCATACTAACTCCCTGCTTCACCCAAGGACCAGAATAAAAGCCCCCAAAAGTGCATGTTACTTGCTAATGAAACACTGTCCAAGGTGAATGAAGAGAGGCAAGATTTCTGTCTCAAGGCACTGAACTTCCTACACAGCAACACGTCCTCAGGGAGTTTTGGAGAGGCAACGAGGAGACTGTCTGATCACATTGGGGCCAGTGATACCCAAGAGTTAAGACCCACGTGCTCCAAGGAACCAGGAGTGGTCTGAGGAGAGGAAAAGGCTCCATCCAGTCCAGCAGGTACCAACCTAACATCTTGTTCTAGAAGTTGATTTTTTCCCTCTGCTGTAGCACATGTAAAATACTGCAGATGCTATAGCAAACACCTCTCCCCATGTCCTCTGCCTCCTGCCAGACTGGTCAAAAAAAGAGCCTCTTCTCCACATCAGAACAATCCAACAGACAGGCTTTCACAAGAAGGAGCCTCCACAGCCTCCCTGGGCAGCCTGGGCCAGGGCTCACTCACCTGCACAGTAAAGTAGCTTTTCCTTGTAAGCTGAACTTGTGATCCAACTTTTATCCTTTATCCCTTGTCCTATCACTGGCTGTTACAGGAAAAAATACCCCTCACTCTCCATCCTTTTGGCATGCAGCTCTTAAATACTTGCAAGTGTTAATGAGCTCCCTCCTCTAGGCTGAAATCAATCAGGTCCTGCCCCATCTGTTCCAGAACCAAGGTCCCAAGGGCACTCTGGCCACTGATTGCTGATGGGGAGAAGCTGCCAAGCAGAGCACCACGGAGACCCTGGGCTCAAGGAAAGTTAACCCTAGCAGTCATCATCACAGCCCTTCCTCCCTTCCCAGGCTATCACCACACTCAAGAAAAGCTGCTGTTAACGTGCTCCCTTTTCTTCCTTCTTTCTTTCTGCTGTAAGTGAGGCCAGCAGCAGCTCCCCTGCAGTCTGCCTGGGTCCTGCCCTGCACACACGTTGATGTGGTTGTGGAAACTGAAGGCGTGATAGATGACAGAGGTGAAAGAAAACACAGAGGGCACAGGGTTTGTCTATTTATAGAGGACAGTTCAGAGCCTGCCTTTTAAATATACATTCCTGATAAGTGAATAATCTCTGGCAGGGCATAAAAATAGCTCTGTGGCTCCAACCATAATTACACAGTCATGGTTCAGTAACCTGGCCTGGATCAAATGGGCTACAACTGTCACTGATGGGAAAGGACAGAAGCAAAGAGGAGAAATAGGACAATTTAAAGTTCAGGGCAAAACACAGTGTTTTAAATGCTAAATATGTGACTGTAAAACTGAAGGGATTGGACTCAGGAATGCTGCAAAGCAGTGCTCCTGATTTGGAGGCTGAGGAGGGGCAGAGGGAAGCTGGACACCTCCTGCTCTGAGGAAAACGACCTGTTGCTCTCCTCACAGAAGATATTGAACCTGCTTGGCCAGATGGTTTAAGGACAGTTAGTGAGGGAATCAAGTGCATCTCCTGATGTCCCTGGTTGGAAAGAACAGGAGAAGCTATCAAGCCAGGCCAGTCCTAAGGTCCAATTTGCCTAATATCCTGCCTCTGATAGCTGTAAAACCCTACCTTTTTCTGAGGATGGCAGAGGATATCTGGAAAGGAGAGATGGGGAACATCAGCCTGTGTTCATCCTTGTATCAGAATCCAGGTTAAACTCTAAAAAACATGAAATATGGGGGTTTTTTTCCCTATTCCTTGCAGAAAAACCTTTGTAAACCTCTTGGCCTCATCAACACCCTGTGGTGATGACACTGGCAATCTGATCATAATCTGCCTTCTGAGCTGGGTTCACCTGCCATTCAAACAGGGCCACAGTGTTTGTGATGCTGTGTTCCTGTGGAGAGGAGCTACACAGCCTTTCACCAGCATCACAGCAGAGCTGCGATGGGATCCTAAATGCACCTAACACAGGGCAGCTGTGTGCTGAAAGGGAAAACAGGGTGGGAGAAGGATGGGCTTGCTTATCACCTGCAGTTCCTCCCAGAAGATATACTATGCCTTTTCCCTTTGCAGAAGACAAAGAAAGCCCTTGAATGTATATCGTTTCACCCTTCCCTGCCCTAAGCAGGGATTGGAGAGAGCTGACCTTGCTATGTGGCAGAGAGACACCCAAGGTGAACTCTCTGCCTCCAAGGTACCATAGTCCAACAGCCAGGTCTGGTAGGCAACATCAGAAATAGATGCAGAACTCCTTGGCTCTGATTAAATCTGGCTGACTGTGTGGTTCTCAGAATGGAATGAGATCGATGTGACTAACTGCTCCAGTCTAACAGTTACACATTGATCTGATCTGGCCATTTAAACCCCTCTGTCATCACAGGTAGAGAATCATTTACCTTTCCTGTCCCAAACTGCAAGTTTTGGATGGAGGGATGCCCATGGAGCTGCCTCTTCCTCTTTGAGGGAGCCCAGTTGGCTTGGGCAGGATGGATAGCTGCTGGATGACTTAAGGTGAAATGAAACCAATCCCTCCCTTAATCCCTTTGGTATGTAAATGTGCTGTCACACTGTGTGGGGACAAGTTACTAAATCAGCTTTAATCCAAGGTTTCCTAGTGCATGAAGAGCCAGCAGGACAGAGACATGAGCTTTAAGGTCACTCCAGAGAAGAGAACAAAGCCCAAATTGTTCTGTGTCTTGATACAGTGACCCTGATTCTTCAGGAAAATAAAGTTTTGGGGCTAATTTGTGGTTACATTTTCATTGACTGGTTTAAATCAAACATATCCTATTAACACACCCCCAGCAGCCTGGAAGCAGCAATCCTTCCTTCTCAAAACCTGAACAATCGTTAGATATGTTCCTTAAAGCTCCACAATATCCTCCAGAGCTTGAAAACATCCCTCAAAGATGTATTCTGTGCTGGCTGGCCTGGACTGAACCAGCCCATGGTCCAAAACACCCACAGGGGAAGAAGAAAGTTCCATTTCAGTCAATATCAGGAAAGGAACTCAGGTCCAAAGAGGAGAAGTGACTTGCTCAAAGGGCTGGGACCAGAGAGGAGGTCACCACGTACACAGCTGGATAGTTTTGCTGTCTGGGCACGCTTCCTCTCCTCAGCCTTAGCTCCATTCCTCCTGGGGAGCTCTGAGGAGAAGGGTATGATTAATTCCCTGAGGAGCTCAGGTACTCTGGCAGAGGAAAACAGGCAGGAATAGTGAGTTAAATTAAATGAAATTCAAAGATCCTTTGATTTCCAATGCCTCAGCCAAGTACCAGATGAGCTGAAGCCTTCCTGACAATGAGAAGGCAAAATGGGGAAAGGCTTTTATTCTTCTGTCTTTGACTGACAAGCTGCCACAGGAGCTGGCTGAGCCGTGCACACACTGATGGTTATGACACTGTCTCCCAGCTTCTCTCCCATCACTGATAGCACAGCACAAACCCACTGAGATGTGTTACCCAGGGAGGCTCTACGAGCTTCAGGAAGGTGAGGACCGAGCTCTACTTCATGCTCTTTCAAATCACAGCATCTTCAGTGGCACAGGGCAACGTCTGAGATGTCAGATCATTAAATCACATGGTTTGGATGAATCACTTGATTACACAGAAAAGCCTCTTTGCCTGCCTCCAAACTGCACTTTAAGACAGAGCTTTGCAAAGCCCAGCTTTGGGATGGCAGCTTCTGTTTTCCTTCCATGAAGATCACCAGAGCTAAATCAAATATCCCATCTGAGCCTCAGTGACAGTGTTTGGTGTTCCTAGTGTGACCCAGTGTAATTGTTGAGATCCTGATTCACTGAGATCCTGGATGGCACTGCAGATGGGTAAAGCACTGCACACTCCCTGTGGCTGGCTGCTCAGCAAGTTCACTGCCTGTCTTACAGTCAATACTGACTCCTAAATGTCTCCTTGCCTTGTCTCAGCATTTCAGTTTAGAGGGCAGACATCCATAGCTGAGCTCCCATGAAACATGGCACTTCAGTGGGCTGTTCCTCCACCACCCAGCCTCTCCTGGAAGTCATCAGGGCAGACTGTGAATATCACAGCTTGGTCCATTCATCAGAATGGTGCCAATGGCTGTTTGTGCCACTGTTCTCACCCTACCTCCATGCAAAGATGCTCTAAAGCCACCATTGCCCATCAGCCCTAGCTGATCAAACCTCAACAGTTCTGAGCTCTTTGAATGTCATTTTCACCCCATGGACCAGGTATCCAAAGCTTATGGGACCCTTCTCTGAGTCAGGTGAAGGGATGGTTTCCAACCTTTCGTTTCACCACTGTGCAATAGGATGTATGTTACCAACCATCTAGCACTGCAGAAGGATTTCATTGTAAAGCACCATAGGACTGCAATGTATTCCAAGAGTTCCAAAACCCCAGAGACCTCGTCTGGTGCAAGGAACTGCTGTCAGAGACAACACTTGACCAGCCACTCAGTTTATGAAAGCAAAAGGACCTGGGGCTGTTTAGTCTGGAGGAGAGGAGACTGAGGGGGGATCTCCTTGATAAGTATATAAATGGTGGGTGTCAGGAGGTTGGGACATCACTTTTTCTATGGTATCCAGCAACAGGACAAGGGGTGATGAGATGAAGCTGGAACACAAAAAGTTCCATTGAAACATAAGGAAAAGCTATTTCATTGTGAGCTGAGGGAGCCCTGGCCCAGGCTGCCCAGGGAGGGTGTGGAGGCTCCTTTCCTTGGAGCTCTTCAAAACCCACCTGGACACGTTCCTGTGTGACCTGATCTTGGTGAACCTGCTCCTACAGGGAATGTTGGACTGGATGAACTCTAAAGGTCCCTTCCAAGCCCTATGAAAAGCCTTTTATACTCTACTCCATCCCATCTTTAAAAGGCGTTGCTCTGGTGGTGTTGCACTACGAAACCTTTACTCACAGCCTCATGCCTCACCCCAAAGACACCACTTGTGTTGTGCCTGGCCACACGTAGGCATCTGGCATAGACACCTGACTCTCCAGGACACTAAGCTCCAGCACTGCCACGTCTTGGCAAAGCCCACAGGACCCAGCTACCACGAGCCCTGCTTGGCAAAAACAAACCCGTTTCAAAGGGAAGAGGAGAAGTGCCAACGGCGCAACTGGAAATAAAACACCAAAGCAGTGTTCTCCAGAAGCTGCTGGTGTGAACCCCCTGCCCCAGCCACTCAAAGCAAAGCCACAGTTTCTCCTGTTGCTTTCCTGGCCATCCTCCATGCCCTCATGCAAACAGAAATCTCCCCTTGCCTGTTAACTCTGGTTCACCAGCTCCCCTCCAGCCAGCGCTGCTGCCGTCCACGACGTCAGGCACTGGGGAATGTGTTTGTGTTTGTTTTGAGTTTTGCCCTGAGCCACCACAAATCCTCAGGGCCAGATCTCAACTCCACACTCTGTTCTGGGGAAGGCAGCCTGTCATCAAGGCCTTTGCTTTGTGGGAGGGGAAACTTGTGCTTAGCGTCAAACCTGGGAGTGGGAGGAGGGAGAGGGGGGCAGAAAGGGACTGTTGTGCTTTTTTGCCTTCCAATTCCGGGCCTATTGCTCTGTCCTTGGCCTCATTTATTCCAGCTTCCTCATGGATATGTCTCCTCTCTTTCCTCCCTCTGGTATCAGCTTCAGAGATGCTGGTCCCAAGTCCCCCACTTACGGAGGGAAGGCACAACTGAGCTGTGCCCCTCTCGGTGCCCGTGGCTGGCAGCAGCCCAGGGATGAGCCTCTCCTCCAACACCTCTTGCTGTGCCCAGTCCCAGGAACAGCCACCAAGGGCCCTGGGTTGGTCTGTTTCACATTAAAAGGGATTTTGTCTGTATTGATCAGCTTGATTTCTTGTTGTTGGTTTTTTTTTTCTCTGAGGATTGTTAATTTCTCTCTCTTTCCTGCCAAAGCCACTGGAAGTGGTTGCAATTGGTTGGCCTCCACACCAGGCAGGCAGCAAGCACCATGTCCATGCAGCCTAAAATCCCATGCTTCAGGACACAAGTGTCCGACACAACAACACAATGAATCTAAAGCACGGCCTGGCTCTGCAAAATCAGCTTTCTCTGTGGTGCCAAGCATTGCTTGTCTTCCTTCGAGCCTTGTTAGCCTAACAGCATGCAAAAAGTCGTTCAGGGATGAAGGTTTGTTTGCTTTTTCTTCTCCTTTACATCCAGTGGCACCATCCTCGACCTGCCAACCAAAAACTGGAGAGACCTCACAGCTAAAATAAGCCAAGAGGAGATGGCAAAGGAGGGGTGTCCTTAGTGACCCATCTCAGCACCTCACAACCTGGGGCATTGTGCTCCTCCTTTTCAGCAGGGCCATACAAGTCTAACAAAGAACAGAGCTTGGCCTTGGACCTCCTTGTTTCTAGATTGCCAATATGTCTGTAAACTCAGCAGAGGGCTCTTTAATGGAGCAGACAACAGCTTAACAAGTTCCAATGGCTGGAAACTGAAGCCAGACAAATTCAGTCTGGAATAAAGCACATTTCTTTCTCTTTCAGTACAGTAATTAACCACAGGAACGACTTACCTAAGGCTGGTGTGGGTTCTCCCTTTTAAATAAAGACAGAATGTCTCTCTCAAGCACATGCATGGACTCCCTCGTGAGTGCCAGTGCAGGAGCTCTGGAGCAGGTGGGGGGGGGATTGATGTGGGAGGTCAGAGATCTTTCCATGTCTTACATTCAATCAATCTACCATTTGCTACAGGAGTTGGATCCTTTTCCCCTCTGAAAGGCTTCGTTGCAAGTGATCAATGTCCAGCAGGATTCCTTGAGTCCATCAATCCATTTCAGACTTTCTTCCCTAAGCCCTTTCCCGATAAGCAGAGGGCACCTTCACTGCCTTCAGCGCCAGCTCAAAGTCCTTTGCACCACACTGCCTCTTTCCCCTCATGCTTTGTCTTGGAGCAATCCTGTTACATTCCTCTCTCTGAAAAGAAAAAAAAAACAACCCACTTATTACTCCCTGATGCCTTTTTTTTTCTCTCCTGCTCCCAGCTCCAAAGCATCCATCAGCAGGGAAGGAAGAGCTTCAGTTCCTCTGAGGAGAGTGCGTTGGAGTGAGGTAACTGCCACATCCAACCTGTGGATTTCTTTCTGGCAGAACCACAAACTCCCACTTCATTCTCAGCCACAGGATCCCAGATCCTGCTTGCCCTTTCTTTTTTGCAGAGCAGCTAGGAATTTATAGTTTTCAAGCAAGCCCACAAGAAGAGAGACAAGGGGGGGTTTGTCTCCTTAGCAATGGTATCCATGAAGTGGGTTGGGGCCGTTCTTTAGTCCTGGGCTATTACAAATCTACATTAAATCTCAACAAAGAGAGAGGTGGGAGCAACCAAAGGCATTTCCACATTACCTCCATCACTAGTCCTGAGCCTGTGCTCTTGCAGGGGTTGGCTCCTGCACCTCTGCTGAGTGAGGGAAGCCAAGCTGTGGTGTGAGGAAAGCCACGGCTGCCCCAGCTTCCCATGGCCATGCTGCTGCGGAGAGGTAGCCTGCAGCTTCAGCTGCCAATAGTCATGGTGTTTAAGGGATCACACTGTTTAAAGACCAGATTCAGGCTGCCTAGAGATCATATCTGCCATTTAGGTAGGAAACATCTGGGCTTTTCTAGGGGTGGCCACAGGCAGCCTCATCTGCCTGGGGTTTGGGGCAAGGCTGGTTACAATGCATGTTTCCTCTCTTCTGCTAGCAAACCAACCTGTGTTTCTGACTCCATGGAGAGAAAAGGATGGCCTGGGTATTTGTGGGTTCATCATTAGTCCAAAGTGAACATCATCACAGTAGCATCTCATTGAGAGGAAACCCATGCACTGCTCTCTGTCCTTCCACGTGGCAAGAGCCTGCCTTCTCCACGCCCAGGCTTGTGTCAGGCAAGAAGACAACCCAAGAGGCTGCAGCCATGGTCAAGCACACACACAGAGTGCCAGGCTGTGCACTCCCAGCACCACAGCTCTGCGAGCCAGTGAGCTGCTCCTTGGCTTCAAGGATAGGGGAGGAGAAACTGCAAAACTGGGTTGAGGAAGAGGAGCAGGACACAGCAGGATGAGTCTCTCGCGTCAAGCACATGGTCTAAGTGTGGTTCAGGGAAGCTTCAGTCCACATTAGAGTTGTGCTGAAAGGCTGAATCTTAGGGTTACCCAAATCTGGTAACAGAAGGTTTTATTCCATTGAGGTTTGTTGCTGTCCCCACTCTCCTGAAAGCTCTCTGTCCCTCTCTGTTCCCATTCCTGGTCATGCTTCTCACCACCATCACTCAGAGCCAGCTGAGGACACGCTGAGCAACTGGGAAAGAGCTGGGGAACAGCAGAGAAAGGGTAACACTGGGAGGCCAGCAAGCAGAGGTGGGAGCTTCCCTGAGTCCCCAGGGCAGGAGGGGAGAGGGAAGGCTTTTCACACCTTGAGTGACCTCCCTAGGACAAGCTCCTGGATGGGAGTGGGAATCTCACAGAGCTGGGCCAGGCAGTCGCAAGATGCCATGAGAACAGCCTTTCCTGGCACGGATTCCAGAGTTTCCAGCCAACAAGGGGAAGCACAGAGACGTGAAAACAGGGCAAGAAGATGAGAGAGGAGAGAAAACATCTCAGAGTACCCGCAAAGAGAGCTCAGTGCAGGATGATACGTGGGCTGAGGCACGGGGCCACCTCTGAACATCCCCACTGCCCTCCCGCCCCTGCCCAGGGGGACAACAGGGACGTGCAGACTGGAAGGATCCCGGTGCTCTCCCTCAGCAGCACGGATGGCTCGGCTCTGATGGAGGTGGTTTTACTGAGAGCCAGCTCTTGACCGCAGGGTTGAGCCTTTAGGAGCCTTCCTCCTTCCTTTCTTCCAACTTTCCCACTCCCACCTTTCATATGCTCGGGCCCATGGCGGCTGCCACCCAAACCACAGCCTAATTTGATGTGTCAACGTGCCCCACAGAGGCATCAGCATCCTGCTGCTGGAAGAGGTTATAAAAAGAAATGTTCCCACTATAAGTGCCTTTGGATGAAGTGAAATTGTAAGAGGAGAAAGGATGGGAAAGCTATGCTCTCCTGTTTGGGGAGTGTCTGGCATCTTGCTTGCAGAAAGTGTTTAGCACTGAGGTTTCAGATCTTCACCCTCACCTTCATCTAGCACTTTCAGACCTTTCTAAGCCCAGGCTCCACTGCAGTGGCTAAAAACAGTCCACACCTCAACCCTGGGACGTGTCTCTTAGAGATGCAGCATCCTTGGGGCTGCTCAGGTGATGTGCAGCAACCAGCCTTTGCGGGTGGAAAAACACATACAATCATAAACCCAAATAGATGATGGATCCCTGTGGGTTTAACACAGTAGCTGGCCCCAGATCCCTGGTTCCCCTTCAGTTGCCTCATGCACAGCCATGCAAACACAAACAATTCCCTCTGCCAGCTGGTTCAGACTGAGGATCTTACCAGCAGCTGACCCTCAGGCTCCACAGTCTCTCCAGTGTCTGGTAGCCAGTCCTTTATGCACACAGAGCCCCTCATCTGGGAAACTAGCTGAAATTAGGTTTAATGAGGAAAAAAAAGAGGACAGGCTTGTACCAACCTGCCCCCTGTTTACATGCAGACAGTCCCTTTTGACCTCTAATCCCTCTCTTTTCCCACACTTCTTCCTCCCTGAACCACTTTCATCACACTGCCCACCTTTGGTTTCTCCCTAAAAATCATGTTTCACCCTAAACTGACCACAATAAGCCTGAAGCATTGCTGAAATGCTTCCTCTGCCTCCCCTTCATCTGTGAGGAGCCCTGGAGACCACTTTGCCTTGACTTCTGGTGATGGGTGTTACCCCATCCGTGGGACCAGCTCATGCTGTGAGACAGCCCTGGGCTTGGCTGTGTTTGTGGAGACGAGCCCTCACCCACATAACCAACCACCCACAGCCCTTTCTTTGCCAAGGAAACACCATTCTCCTGTGGTTTCCCAGGGACTCGTGCCTGGGAATTCAGGCAGCAAGCCTGCAGGTGAGTGCCAGAGCATGCACACAGCAGCAGCACCAGACTTCAGCCCGTCCCTGAGTGGGGATGTCTATCAAGCAGCCAGAT
This sequence comes from Urocolius indicus, assembly GCA_013401255.1. Classification (NCBI taxonomy): domain Eukaryota; kingdom Metazoa; phylum Chordata; class Aves; order Coliiformes; family Coliidae; genus Urocolius; species Urocolius indicus. The sequence continues at coordinate 38,420 of WBNH01004022.1, forward strand.
ATGCTGAAGAAAATCTCCTCTTGCTTGTGACAGAGGTGTTGCAACTGCACACACAATCCCTCCCCTGCCAATGCCGTGCACTCTCCGGTGTCTTTCAGCTCTAAAGCTCTCAAGCCATTTGGGACGCTGCCTTTGCAGCTTAAGGACTGAAAAAAACCCAGCCTCAGTGTCTGCAATCAGTGGGACAAACTGCCATCAATCACAGCTGCCTACCACAGGAGCTTCTGCCCACTTGTTCTCCAGCCCAGTTACGACAGACTCAGGGCACTGAACGTCTTCTTGGCGGCGTGGGGAATTGAAAGGGAGAGCGTGTGCCTGAGCTTTAATCATCAGGCAGCGAGAGTCAAGGGTGGGGAGAACCATCAGCCTGAGCCTTCTTGTCTCTGTTCAAGGTGCAAAAGCCCAGAGCAGCTCCCAAGATAACCAGGACAGGCACAGGCAGCCTGGGCTGGGCACAGAACAGCATCTGTGTGCCGGCGCCGTTCCGCAGCCCTTTCGCACACAAACACTCTTGGGTTTGTTCCCTTTCCAGGGCCGGGGCCCTGTGCCCTTAGAAGCCACCATGCAGAGAGCACTTAATATCAGCTCAGACACACCAATGTAGCTCATTATCCAGAGCAGATCCCTTTTCACTCGAGCCTTGCTGTGGTTTTGGCCATGGGCCGTGGCCTGCGCCGAGCGCTGGGAGCTGGTGGTGCCAAACCATCCAGCCCCCTGACACACAGCTGAAACATTACCAGGGCGGCCCTGGGATGACAGAAAAGAGCTTGTGTGAATGTATTGGCTTCGTGAGGAGGCAGGCACTTTGGAAAGTGATGTGGGAGGTGGCGTCGGTGACTCAAGGGGTGGCAGGTTTCCATCTCCCCACGGAGAGTCCCCGCCGGGCTGGAGGGCACTGGGCAAGGACAGAAACAGCCATTGTCCCGACCCAGGCCTTCAAGAGGCTCTGGCATGCCTCTGTTTGGCTTTGTTTTTCTTTCCAGGGGAAAGGTGTTAACCTCCTTCTCTCTCCTCCAAGTTTCCCCACTGGGGTAACACGCTCTGCTTTCTGCTCTTCTGCCCTCCTCTCACATTTCCACTCCACACCCCATCAGCTTCGTCCCCTTAGGGATGCTCCAAGCTGGATGCACACGCTTATCTACCTCCTGGCTTTAGAACTCACGTCTGTTCTCATCCCTGAGACATTCTCCAGGTCAAGAGGCACTTTCTAGTTTAGGGATGTTTAAGTGAATGTTGGTCTGCCATCAGAAGCCAAAACCATGACACAGCACTGTGCACTCACAGCCCAGAAAGTCAACCATGTCCTGGGCTGCATCAACAGCAGCCTGGGCAGCACGACCAGGGAGGGGGATTCTGCCCATTTGCTCTGCTCTGGTGAGTCCCTTCCCCCTACAGTGCTGCCTCCAGCTCTGGGGCACCAACATCAGGATGTGGAGCTGTTGGAACAAGTCCAGAGGAGGCCACAGAGATGATCAAAGGGCTTGGGAGTCCCTCTGCTGTGGAGACAGGCTGGAGAAGGCTCTGGAGAGAACTCAGAGCAACCTCCAGTCCCTAAAGGGCTGACAAGAAAGATTCAGAGAGGCTTTGTACAAAGGCCTGGAGGGACAGGACAATGTGTGATGGTTCCAGACTGGAAGAGATCGAGATGAGATGTGAGGAAGGAGTTCATCCCTGAAGCCCTGGGACAGAGAGTTTGTGGCTGCCCCAACCCTGGCTGTGTCTCAGGGCAGTTTGGATGGGGTTGGGAGCAGCCTGGGCTGGTGGAAAGTGCCTCTGCCCGTGGCAGAGGGTTGGAACCAGATGAGATTTAAAGCCCTTCCCAACTCCAACCATTCTATGATCAGAGGTGCCATTTTTTGGTTCAGAGACAGGTGCTTGATGGGTATTGCAGACCCTCCATAAGTCAGGTTCCTCAGACAGGCTACAGCTGTCCAAGAAGCCCCAGTCACAGCACTTGTCTGACATCCTCTGGCAGCTCAGAAAGACAGGAGTAGCTGAGATGCCCACCTTCAAGAAGAGGAGGTGACACTTCAAATGACAGCTCTTAGAAGGCCCAAAGGTGACATTTCTGTCTGGGAACAGACATCTTTCAAAAGTTGTGGTTGGTTTGAGTTTCTGTTGTTCTTTGGATCAAGACAGTTCAGGTTTGGGTTGAAACAGAGCAACCTGGGTGGGTTGTTGGTGGGGTTTTTTTTTTTCCTAGAAATGCTCATTTTGCAATTCCAGTTGTTGCTGGCGGTCATTTTGCTGCCAGAAGACTAATTCTGAGCCCAAAAATCTGTGCTTCTCACTCTGCAAACACTCCTAGCCATGGACTGTTAAAAGAAGCAAAGCTGTTACAGTGGCAGCTCAGCACCGAGCTCCATGGAAGCCGTGAACAAGGCAGCTCTGCAGTGTTAAAACATGAAATTGGCATGGAGAGGAAGGAATGGGCTCACTCACAATAAATCTCTCCATTGGGCCCTTTCCATGATGTACAGGGCTTTAAACAAATCCAGGAATTAATCCTCTTGGAGGTATCTCTTTGGCAAGTCTCAATACTGGCCAGAACAAGGAGAGAGAAAGTCTGAATTGCTTGTGTCTGCAACTCAGAACACAGCTTCATGATTCTCTCTGCAGTAAAAGGCTTCTGACCTTTGTTCCCATTTGAATTTGTTCCCTTTATTCAGGCTCTATCTCTACAAATGCTGATGCAGCCTCCCTGGGGGTTGAGGCAGTGCTTTGACTAGTGGGCAGCAAGGCTGGGTGGCCTGACAAAGATGTAACGAGGATTTGAAGGAGCAAGGGCTTCACTCTGGCTGGTAGCAAACAAGTGTCCTGGCTGTTGGACTATCAGTCCTTGACATGGTTGAACAACATACCTCAAGCTGCTTTTAAGGGCTCGTTTTCTTCATAAAGCACCAGGATCTGTCAGACGGGTGAGACTGGGTTGGTGTTATGGTAGAAGCAAGGGAAAACAAAGCAGTGCCATGTTCAGTCAGCAACCCCAGCATGCCTGTCAGCCTGGTAGTTACCAAAGAAACAGCTTCTAAGCCTCCTTCCTCGTCTCAGAAAGTCCAGGTAAGAAAAATTGTGATGGTGCAACTGAAAATAGTCTAAGGAATAGAAGGAAGAGGTGACTGGTGCGTGACTGAGGAGCCAGCTCCCAGGAGCACATAGATCCTCACAGGTCTCACAACCCTACATGGTGATGGGAAGGTGTCATAGAATCATCACAGAATGGTAGGGGTTGGAAGGGACATGTAGAGATCATCTAGTCCAATGCTCATCAGCAAAGTTGGATACAGGCTGTGATGTGGTCTAACAAGCACTGCTTAGAGATAGGTAGCTGCCTCCCTCAAGCTCCTCTCTGTTCTGGTGCCAGTACAGCCCAGGATGTTATTGCTCACCTTGGCTGCCAAGGCTGGTTGCCCACCCAGACCTCCAGCTGCTGTTCAGCAAAGCTTCTCCCCAGACACGCAGCTCCCAGTCCCACTTTTTTCCCCTCAGTCCACTCTTCTATAAAGTTTCTCCCCTTACAGGTTCTCCACTGATTAATCACACGACAACTTGCACACCTCACGTGCCTTTCCCAGCTGGAAGGCTTGTAAATGTAATTTATCACGTGGTTCTCTGGGTTTTCCACCTAAAATGGGCCAAAGCCTCATAACTTTGACCTTTCTGCCCCAAATCCACTGTGATCAAAATCAACTACGAGTGTCAAAGTTCAATAGAAGTGCACTATCAGGCAGAAGGACGTGCACACAAGGCCATCTAAACTGTGTTTCTCCAGAAAGCCAGGCCTCAGTCTCAAACTGCATGCAATTCCCTGGAAAGAAAGCAACTCAATTTCAGTTAACTAGGATTTTTGAGACATGGGATGGCCTAGGAGAGGGTGTATTTGCCTGCAGAGCATGTCTGGTACGTGCTGCTGCTCAGCAAAGGAGGCGCAGCTAGAGCTGAAGCGTAGGGTATGCCACAGCTTTTGTTTTTAACCAGCTCACCTCAGTTTGGGAACATCTCCAAGGAGCAAAAAACAGTTGCACAACGGCTCTATCACAGCTCTGTGGCAACTGTGGATCCCTCCTGGTGACAGACTGAGGTGTCACGACAATCTCTGGGCAGAGTGTGAGGGTGAGCACTCAGCATCGCACCGCACGTTCGTGGGGTTCTCAGGGTAACAGCTGAGAAGTGCTCGTGTTTCTGATGGGGTGGGGTTTGTTTTTCATGACTGCAGGGGAAAGGTGCCTGTCAGCCAAACCGTCTTAGAGAGCAAGAGTGGCAGAGGCAGGAAAAAGGCAGGTTTGGCACCGTGCTTTGGAGACTGTTCATTAGGTACGGCGCAGACGTTGGATGACTTTCACAGAGGCTCCTGAATCCCAACGCTCCACGAAGAAAGACTGAGAACTCAGGCAATGGTTGGTGGGAAAAAGGTCTGATTTCAGACAGCAAAGGGCAAGGACAGCCCCTTTTTTTTTTTT
>WBNH01004022.1:42953-63762 GCA_013401255.1 Urocolius indicus
AGGGACACCCCTTTTTTTTTTTTCCCCCTGCCTTGGTACATTCAGAGCTTTGCGTCTCCCCTAATTATTGTCAAATGAAGTTGTGCTGAGGGACACACCCTGTGCTGCAAAGCACAACCCTCGGGATGGAGAATAGCAGCCCCTTTCTGACAAGCATCTGGAAGGTAGAAGAGGCTGTGTCAAATTCTGGGCCCTTGAACTGCGCAAGCTGGGATAAATGTGTCCAAAAGGACAGTTCTGGGAACAGAAAATTCTTGGGAAATCAAAGAGAAAGTGAGGCTGCTTGGATCTGAATCCTCACGGAGCTCAAGATGTTTTCATCAGCAGGAATCTGTGAGATCCTGGGAAATGCCACCTACCTGGCAAGCCAGGCTTTTTCATTAAACACAATTTGGAAAGGGAGGGGGGAAAACCCCACCATCTGCAAGGTCACCTAAGGGACTCTTGATTAATGCCAATGGAGAACTTAAAGGAATCATGATTTGCTTTCACTTCTGACAACGGCAAGCTCATGCCTACAATCAGCCATGTCCATTCCATCTTCCCTCAGTGTCTACACATGCAGAAAGTCACCGTTTGCAGCGGATCTGGAGAGAGATTTGAAATGTCACTCCTTTTGCAAGGGTGTCTTCTCAAAGAAGGCGATGGTAGGAGGAGAGCATCTCTCTGAAATGACAAGCACCATGCTGCTGCAGAGCACTGCTTCACCCTCCCATCACAAATGACAAGCACCACGCTGCTGCAGAGCCCTGCGTCACCCTCCCACCACAAATGACAAGCACCACGCTGCTGCAGAGCCCTGCGTCACCCTCCCACCACAAATGACAAGCACCACGCTGCTGCAGAGCCCTGCGTCACCCTCCCACCACAAATGACAAGCACCACGCTGCTGCAGAGCCCTGCGTCACCCTCCCACCACAAATGACAAGCACCACGCTGCTGCAGAGCCCTGCGTCACCCTCCCACCACAAATGACAAGCACCACGCTGCTGCAGAGCCCTGCGTCACCCTCCCACCACAAATGACAAGCACCACGCTGCTGCAGAGCACTGCTTCACCCTCCCAAGAGCTCCTGAAGTACTAGGGTATCATGAGGAGTCATGAGGAGACATGACCTGTCTTTGGCAGTCAAAATTAGGGCTTTGGGGACATGAGGTCTGTGTCGAAGAGACAATCACAAGCACGGAGAAGAACAACCCTCAGAGTAATGTTTGTTTGGGAAAGAATAGGTATAAGTCACCCATTAGTCATTTTAGGCAGATAATTACCAGCAAGTTTCCAGCCACCGAGACAAGAAGGCTTAAGCAGCTGAAAAGGGCCAAAATACTCATAGCTGTAAGAGAGCTGTCATGGGACCCAGCAGCCCTCAACCACAGGGACCTCAGCCCAAGGAACCCCAGAGGATTTTCAGCTTTGATTTGTGACGACGAGGCCATGCATGGAATGCTGACTGATCAATTCTTTGGCCCGGGGTTCCTTGTTTTAACCAAGGCTTTGTCTGGAATTGGAGTGGAAATAGCCCAAGAAAGATATTAAACACAGCTGTCCTGGCTTGCTTTGCCCCAGATGGAAGCTGGTGTTGCCAAATAACTTGTTGGCCACCCTGTTTCCAAGTATATGCACATCCCTCTGGCAGGTAGCTCAACTTTGAGGCGGTAGCCTGACCAAGGACTGTAACATTCTTGAAGTGCATCGATTCCTGTTATCTAATCATGCATAGAAAGCTTTTCATGAGAAGTCTGGAAAGAGAAGGAACTCAGAAGTTGAGAATACACGCTCTTCCTTTGACCACATTCTTCCCAGAAGCTTGGAGGAGTTCTAGTGTGTAAAATGACATTGGTGGCAAGTGACCAGCCACAGCTACGAGACCTTTGTCTTTACAGTCTAGAGCAGCAAATAGTTCACCTGAAGCATAACAGAGGTGAGAGTCTCCACAATTATTCTCAGTTGCTTCATAAGACATCGATCTTCAAATGTTTGCCTCTAGCTTGAAAGTAGCCACGCTGCCTTCAAGTAGCTGCTTGTGTTTTCTCCAGAGGAAGAAGAGGCAGCACTTGTGCCTCTGCAAAAACAGGGTGAAATATCACACAACCACAGAATCTGAAGGGCTGGAAGGGACCTGGAAAGCTCATCCAGTGCAACCCCCATGTCAGAGCAGCAGCACCTAGAGCAGGGCACACAGGAACTCATCCAGCTGGGTTGGGATGTCTCCAGAGGAGGAGCCTCCACAGCCCATCTGGATATGACATGGGCAAGGAAAGGGTTCTTTCTCAGTCTCACAATGATTCTGGCATATGAAAGGCTTGCCACACGTAAGAGATCCCAAGATTTCACAAGTAAAACCCACCAAACATTACAATCACTTGTCACCTTCACAGGCTAACGTGGAATCTTCACACAAGAGCTCTGCTCTCCTCCACATCAAGCAGACATGAGGCTGCTGTTCAGCCTGGCTGAACTGAAGGGAAAAGGCACACACAGGCTTACTCCAAGCACTATCAGACAGTGGAACTGATTGCCACACGTTGCAAAGGGCAAGGATACAGAGAGATCCAAAACAAAAATGAGCTAAACATTGGGTGTAAGTTACAGAAATGTCCAGAGATGCTGAATGCTGCAGGGATTTCAATTGCCTGGTTAGAGGAGTCCTGGAAAGGGTCTAAATCTCAGCAACTATGCTGTGTCAATGTTATTAACTCATTAGATCACAAATTAACCTTCCCTGGCCCTTTGGTGAGCTGCTCTGTGTTGCCATTTGCAGCGTCTGCTCTGAGCCACCACCGCAGACAGGACCCAGTGGAGCCTGGGAAGAGTCTGAAACCATCATCGCCCTGTGATGGGAAAACTCAGCCACCATCATCTCCAAAGGAGCATGTGATGAAGATAGGGTTGGGCTCCCAGCCCCCCCACCCCAGCCTTTGCATCCCTGGAAATGTTATTAGCTTTGGCTCACCGACTTTGCATTCATGGCTTTCCAAGTCCTCCTCCTACCCACCTCTTCCTCCAGGGACAGCCTCGCCCTGGCAAAGGGCTTTTATTGCCTCCTGGCACGGCAAGTGACAGAGTAAGTGAGAATCCAGGAGGGAGGAAACGTTGGAGCCGAAGACATCTCCCTCAATCAGAGAGCAGACATTGCTGACTCAAGGACCTGTGAGCACATGCTGACAGTAGCCAAGGCTGGATATGCTCGTAACGCTTCCTAGCCCAGCCCCAGGGGCTGAACAACCCAGAGAAGGGAAGGAAAGATGGATCAAGAGAAAATCTACAAGGACGTGTAAAGGGGGAAATAGCTCATTGCTCAGTATAAGCAAATATTGATCAAGTGTGACTTGTGGGGTACTTCTAGGAAGCTACTTCATGCTCCCATCCCTACAGCATCATTTCTGCCCCAGCACATGCAACAGGCTGATCAACAGCTCCTCCTGAGATGTGCAGATGCTTTCTAACTAGACCTTGGCAGCATTGAGGAAACCATCTCTTGACACAGAAAGTAAAACCTCTTCAACCTTGCAAGGCAGGAGGGAGAAGATGTCTCTCCCATATGCCACATTCTGTTAATGAAAGGGTAGGTATTTGTTCAGTGATACCCACCTCACCTGGCTTCCAACCTCTATGTCAGTCATTCAACCTCAACTCACAGCTTGGGCTCCCCCCCCGTCAGGAAAGTGGGAACAATGCACCCCAAGGGTTGTTCATCCCATCCCAGGTTGGATGTCCAAGTTGCTTGAGGTAGATGCCTCTGAGAGGTACGGCTTTGCCTCTGATGATGAGAGCATCCCATGCAACTGGTCCATCCCAATGCATCCAACAACTATTGCTACCTCTCTCCTGGAAAATATCTTGCCTATATCCTTCAGATTATCGTGGAAATCCCAGAATATCAGTGGTTAAGGCTAGATAGCTCACAAATATTTCATTCAGGCCAAGTGACAAAGATGGAATCCCATCAGCGAGACCAAATTTCATCCCTGCAGGAACAGCAAGGGCTTGTAAAGCTAAGGGGACATTCTGACATACAGAAAGGAGACATTAGGTCAGATGTGCTTCTCCACAGTGTCTCTGGGACACAAGAGGTAGGAAGACAGTTCATAGAATCATAGGATGGTAGGAGTTGGAGGGGATCTTTAGAAATCATCCAGTTCAACCCCCCTGCAGAAGCTGGTTCACCTAGATCAGGTCACACAGGAACGTGTCCAGGTAGGTCTTGAAGAGCTCCAAGGACAGAGCCTCCACAACCCCTCTGGGCAGCACTATCATGAGTATAGAAGAATAAAGACAACATGGAAAAAGTTGCTTCCAACAATTTCTGATACCAGAATTTAGAGAATCCCATTTCATACAGGTGTGTCTGGGACAGAAACGCATTTTCTGAGAAGAAAGCCTGTCTGCTCCAGAGGAACTCCAGAGAAGACAATGGCCCCAGCAACACCTCCCTGCAGAAAGGGCTCCTTGCCTGCTCCTACCTGTCCAACCCCACACAATCAGCACTCTCACCACTTCAGCTGAAGCAGCATTGACGAGTCCAGCACAAAGCTCTCATGCCAAAGGGAAGGTGAAACGTTCCTTTTCCATTTCCTTCTCTCTTTTTTTCTGTGTTTTTTTTTCTTCTTCCCATTTTTTTTATCCCATCTTCATTTTTCACTCCCCACTTATTTATGACTGAGCAGAACTCCATCACCTCCCAGGCTGCCTGTGCAGCGATGACCTTCCCGTGGCACGCCGAGAGCAACGTGACTTTTGCTGTTAACCTGTTTCATACCCCTGCTTGAAAACCCTTCACTGCTTTCTTTTGAGATGACACATGTGAAATAGGGCAGGACCCTACAGATCCCTCAATACTTCTAAGAACCAAGAGGGTTGAATCCCATCCCGTGTGTAAGCTGTTTGATTTAGCCTGGAAGGGATTAAGACAACCTTCCCCCATTTAGTACGAGCTCATCAATGAGCAATATGGCTTTGTTGCATTTCTGGATCTTCCCCAGACAACAGCTCAGTGTAAGGATCACTTGCTCCAAAACATCCCTGGTTTTGATTTTGTTGGGGGGGGGAAAGCGATTGACTGATATTTACAAAACCAAACCAAGGCCATTTTTTTTTTCCCATTCTGCTTCCCACAGGCACAGTGGTTCTGCTAAAATAGCCATCCTTACAATCCCCTGCTCTGGAGCTTTTGATCTCAGCTGGAGCCAGGAAACACCAAAGAAGCCACAGAACAGGATGGGGGAGGGAAGGAAGGGGAAGACTGAGCAAGAAAAGCTAATTGAACTTTTCTGAACCACAGAAAATGTTGATGGGATGATCTCATTTTATTGGGGCTATAATCTATGTGCCAGTCCCTCAATCATCTTTAAGGACTGAAATACAGCAACAATTTTGCTTGGAATTTGGCAAAGAAGGGAAGAGATCAAGAAGCGGTGGGAGAAAGATACAGCTCATGCATTCAGAAATGGAATCAAGGATCAAAGCACCATCCAAGAGCTGTTCTCAGAGTGTTCTACCCGAGCTGCTTCTGACACTGCCAGCAGAGAGACGCTTCCTTCTCCCTCGAACCAATGCACCAGGATTGTTTTAAACACGCTTCTTTCTATGAACAAAGCAGGTTTGATAAGTTCCTAGCTCCTCCCTCCAGCAGCTGCTTTCTAGGTGTGCTGTGTTCAGCATGTCTTTTAAGCCTGGGTCTTAGATCAGATGAGGGTTTACCTGTTCTTGAGGTGTTTTGGAACTAAGGTTCCAGCTCACACTCGTTTTCAGCCTCTGCTGAGCAGGCAGCTTTTGTCCCACAAGTCTATGAAGCAGGATAGGTTCTCGAGGTTGCAGGATCTTTGGCTGTTGCTGATGTCAGCTGCCAAGGCTGGTACAGGAGCAGGTAGCTCACCTGGAAGGAAGAAACAAAAAAAGCCAGAGGAGTCAGACTGAGCTCTGCAGGAAAATGCAGGCAGAGCCAGAGAGGGGATAGGGGGAAAAAAAAAAGCCACTCCTGGAATGGCATGGTACAGTGATGCATTGAGAACTACCTGGGCAAAAACTCAACTCCCCAGCCCAAACTCATCTCACCCTTCAGGGGTCGTAAATCGAGACCAGTTCCATCAACTTCTCACCTGGGTAACGCTCCTTTATCCCACTTTGGCCCTGCAAACTGTTCCTGGGTGCTGAACACACTCACCCTGTATATCATGCAGAAGTATTTGCTCTGAGAGCCTTCCTTCACTCAGTGTGATGTAAGAGAAGCCTCCCCAGGGGGACCCCAGCTGTGCATCTTCCCCATGACTGTCTGTTGCCTAATTCCTGATCCTCACTGCTGCCCTTGCCACTTAGAAAACAAAAGAGAGAAAAAGGGGAAGAGAGAAAAAAAAAAACAAAAACACAGGTCTTACAAAGGCAGCAGCAGCAAGAAAAATGGAAGTGATTGGCATTGATTTTTCACAGTTGTTACTCAAAGGCCAGGATTACAAGTTCACAGGGAGGCCACTGGCAGTAACCCCAGTCTGCAGCTAATGCATTCCATCCAGAGACTCCCTTGCAAAAGCCATCCAGCTCCTCTGAGTCTCAGCGATAAGTTGAAGCTACCCCAGCAGATAATGGGAAAAAGATGTTCCAAATACGATGCACCTGTCTGACTACACAAAGGCATCTACCGAAAGGAAAGGGATGCAAAATGTATGAGTGCACAGCCACTGACTGGATCAAATCCTCCTGCCCCCACAAAGCTGTCTCTCTGACCTTGGCATCATTGGCCTCTCAGGAAAGAATCAGGGTCATTTCTGTTGTGGTTACTTCCCCCACTAAGAGAAGAGATGCTTTTCTGTGGAGTGTGGGAGGAGCTGAGATGACAGCTGCTGTGGGAGGGGGTTTGTTTTCCCCAACTCCAGTGGATGGTACTGAAATCAGCTTTTCAGCTGCACACATCCATCACCCAAGGATGTGCATGTATCACCTCCAAAGGTTGCACCTGGAAAAGGAGGGGAGGAAAAAAAAAAAGCAAGAATAAAAAGAATTTGCAGTGGCTTGGTTTGGAGAGGCCAAAGAATGAGATTTACACCCTTTGTCTGCAGTAGCTCCCTCCTTTACTAACCAAACACACCTATTGGAGCTTCTTTTCCATCTCTCAGATAATATGGATTCATTCCTGCCCATAATTATATTGGCTGCAGCTTTGAATCATAAAAGGGGCAATGTGGTTTACACACACACACCCCCACTCAGCAGTCCCCACAAAGGACAATTCCAAGCCAAATAGATTTAACTGATGGCCTAAACTGCTCATCTTCACCTCATCCCGTTACCTCATCATTAGAACCTCATCAGACCACACCAAGCAATACATTACCCTCCACGGTGTTGACATCTTCACTGTTGCTAAACTATTATCATGTTCCAGCTAAAGCTGGGACCTCCTTTCCAGCTAACATAAACCACAAGCCCCAGAGCAGATGATGGAGTGCAGGATCCCAGGATCACAGATGTGATGCTGTACTTTAAACCTTTCTCCTTCAAAAGGGTCTCACTGGCTCTTTGGCTTATTGCTGTTTTCTCCCAGCTCCCTCTGATTTGTCCATATGCTTCTGGGCACGTGTTGCACAGAAGTTGCACACAGCAAGGCAAATCTACTCAAGTGGCAGCTCCAAGATACCAAACCTTACCTGAGGGTGCCAAACCACCCCCCACGGACACCAAGGACAGACCAGATGCAACATCTGCTTGCTGTGAGCAAGGACCCATCTGCCTTCACCTAGCTTGGCTGGACCAAAGTAAGGAGGTCAAGCTCATTCAAAGCAGTCAGGGCAGTTGATGAGGGACAGCAAGGGAAGAAGTGGAACCCCCACTGCTCATCTTGTCACCGCATCCATGACTTAGTTGGGATTTTCATGACTCTGTGGCAAGACTCTATTGACATGGGGCAGCAGACTGAAGGGATGGGGTCTTGGGTGAGGCTGATGTAATATGTATTCAGTAATAAGAGAGCAAAGGAGGTCATACTCTTTCCACCTTAAAATGAGATCTGGATGAGCAGATGCAAATATCACAGAGTCTGAAGGGTTGGAAGGGACTTGGAAAGCTCATCCAGTGCAACCTCCCTCCTGCCAGAGCAGCAGCACCTAGAGTAGGGCACACAGGAACTGTGTATTTGTCAGTATATGCAGGTGTATCACAGCCAGCAGAGAGGAGAAAGCCACAACCTCAGGAGGAACCATGCAGAAACTGGTACGACCTCTGCACAGCCAGAAATGCACAGTCACACTGAGCACTGCCCAGGGAGCTTGTGGATTCTCTTCTGGAGGTTTTCAAGAGCCTCCTGGACACATTCCTGTGTGACCTGATCTAGGTGGGACCTGCTTTGGCGGGGGAGTTGGACTGGATGATCTCTAAAGGTCTCTTCCAACCCTACCATTCTGTGATTCTATGGTTCAGACACTGCACACAACACAGTTTGGCTTTGCTGGCTGCATGTATGATCACCCAAAATACTGTGATCTTCCCACATTATTTTGCCTCCTTTGGTTTTTTTTTTCTTGTTTTAATCTTAGAAAGCCAAGTGCCCATCAGGAAGACAAAAAAGTGTCAACTGTCTGCTTTTCTTTCCCCTTCCTCTCTCTCATTTCCCCCTGAAACGATCCCACAGAGTTCCAAACACTGGATGTTTTTTTCCTTCCCCTGGGTGGACTTAAGTCTCACCAGAACTATTCCCCAGCTCTGTTCTTCTGAAGCTGTGGTTTTTAGGCAACCTTGAAAACATTTAAATACGTAATTATAATAATTTACAATACCCTCAACTACCCCCTAGGCAGCAATTGCCAAACAATGGCCTTTTTCCCCTTCTCCTCCTACTCCCCAGCCCCTCTGTAAGAGCCAGGGAGAACGGCACAACTGCAGAGCATAAATCACCACCTTTCACAGATTTCTGGACCACAAGCCTGGTCAAACCTGCACAAGTATATCATGTTAATTACACATCATATCAAACTGTGGCCCGTTTGGTGATGTTTTTCTATTCCATACACACAGGACCACAGAGGAGACCGAAAGCTGACAGCAGCGACATCAAAGCTCTGCCCCAAAGAGCTCTCCTACATTCTGGCTGTAAGCAACCAGCACTACCAGGGAAGGGATTTCTCTCCCCCACCACGAGTGCAGTGGTGAAGGGATTATGCATGTGCACACACTGCTGCTGTGATCCCCAGAGGGGAACCTGCTCAACATTGCTCAACGTTCTTGTCCCCCATGCAAGGAAAAAGAGAACATGAAATAACAACTGCCAGAGATGACACAAAAGGGGAGTGGGGAAAGGTCCTCCATGGTTGTCCTGGCATTTTCCACTTAAGCTGTACAGAAGAATGTCTGCAGCCACTTCATGTCCAGCATCTGTGGCTGAGGCAGTGAGTCCCGTTCCCTTCTCCCCAGCAACTCTGTTGTGTACGTGCTGGTCCCTCCTCTCGCACGGCCAACGAGCACAGGGGTGTAGGAGGTTAATGCTAATTGGGCTTGAAGGCACCTCGAGAGGTTCATGGGCTGCTCCAAATTGGAAACATGCATGCCAAGCCCATGTGAATGCCTCAGTGTTCAGACCCCAGAGGGCTAGGCTGGGCTTTCTCCAGGAGCCTCTGGCAAGCAGGGAGCTGAACTTGGGTCACATCAAGCCCCTAATTGTCTGCCCCAAACCTACGAGCTGGCTTTCTCCTCTCATAAGGCTGCAATCTGGGAACAAGGGAAGTAGGTCACATTCAGCAAGCACATTCCCAGAGAGCCTGAAATCCCAAGGCACGTTTGAGGGCACAAAGGTGATGAGATGGAACCCAAAGTCAGCCCTTGGGCTTACACACAAGTGACAAGAACGAGAATGGCACATCCTGGACATGTGGTATTCATGAGACCTAAACACAGAGACACCATAACACTGGTGTCCACACTTCAGAAGGGACATCAAGGAGAAGGGGGGGGGGGGAGGAGGGGAAAAGGAAAGCTGGAAATGGTTCAGGAAAGAACTCTAAGTACAGTTTGAGGTCTGGGAAACCTGCCATAAGTATCTCAAGCTAATAGCTTATCCAGGAGAAGGTTAAGAGGTGACTTGATCACAGCCCACAAGTACCTGCAGAGGGAAGAGGTTTTTGATAGCAGACAGCTCTTTAATCAGACAGCTGATGACTACATAATGAAAGCCAAGAGCCAGAAGCCAAAAGGAGGAAAATTCAGGCTTGAAATGAGAATGGAAGTTTTCTGACAGTGTGGGGACTGAGCTGCTGAAACAGTCTGCCTCGAGACACCCTGGGCTTTCAGTTGCTTGGAGCTGTAAATCAAACCAGTTATCTTTCAAAACTCTGGGTGGGATTCACATCACCTCTTTTTTTTACCTCTGCAACTAGAGAGGAAGAGTCCAAGTTTAACAACCACCAGAGAGGGAGATTCCAGGGGACACTTTGCCCTCTGTTTTCTTCTGTTTCTCTTCTTTTAATATATGTCTACCAGCCTCTTCCTCTCCTACCAGTTGCATTAGTGCAGGGACATGACAACAGATCTTTCCACCCTTCAGGAGGCAATGGTCAGGTCGTGGCATACATATGATTTCCTCCTGAGAGCTGCTCAGCTGCCTGGTCTCTCTCAAACCTGAGGGCCTAACTTCTCTGGCTCATGGAAAGAAGCTGGAACACAAAAAGTTCCATTGAAACACAAGGAAAAACTCTTTCAGTGCTGAGGGGAAGGAGCCCTGGCCCAGGCTGCCCAGGGAGGGTGTGGAGGCTCCTTCTCAGGAGTTTTCCAACCTTACCTGGACACGTTCCTGTGTGACCTGATCTAGGTGGGACCTGCTTTGGCAGTGGAGTTGGGCTGGATGAGCTCTAAAGACCCCTTCCAAACCCCACCACACTGTGGTCCTATGATTGGCCAACAGCATCTTCACATGCATCAGTTCCTTGGGTCGGAGGCCACAGCTCTGCCAAGCTTCCCAACTCGCTGTGGCTATGCCTCAGTGAAGACAACCCAGAAGAGCTGAAGAACAAGCTGGGATGGTTCCCCATCCCTCCTGACGTGTTCATGAGTCCAAGAGCACAAAGGCAACCCTGAAAAACCTAAACTGCTGCTGCTGGTTCTGGGAATTTCCACACGGTTTGCAATCCAAGCTACATTTACGGGAAAAGCTCAAGCAAAGGTAGCATCCAGCTCCCTCCAGGACTCGTGAGCACGCTCCAAGAAGGTGTCACAGGAAGGCAGGAGCCTCAGTAGTTTGGATCCTTTTCCAAGCAAAAGCTGAAGCTTGGATACAAATCACCCGCTTTAACGAACAGCACGAGCATCCCTCAGCTGGAACCAGCCCGTAGCTGATGGCTCTGCACAGTGGCTGGAGGATTCATCCCTTCAATTAGTGTTTGAGAGGCACTCAAAGCCAGACAGCAGCGAGGGCTGTAACAGCAGCCAGATGAAGGCTTGGGAGGGTTGGGTAGGTAGTATCCAGGGAACAGAATCATTTCTCTTTCCTGCTGTGCCTCTGGCTTTGCAAGTCCAACCTGAGCGAGACGCTTCCCCGCAGGCGCTTTGGTTTGCCCTGAGCCTGGGGTTGTTACAAACCAAAATGCAAAAGAGAGGCTATAAACTTGACTCCCTTTCATCTCCCTCGCCCCAAATAAATCTCAGCCCTTTAAGGTTTAGTAGCCAGTGAGCTATTAGGAGACAGTAGACTTTCCAGGGCATGTTTCTGCAGCGCAGCAGCAGACAGGGCAATTGTTGCTTGGGGACTCCTTGGACTTTTTACAGTTTCCATAGAAAACTCCATCTGGGAAGGTTTGTGGCCTTTTTTTAATTTTTTTCCCTCTCTTTTTTTAAAGCAAGTTTCCTTTTTAGCCAATTTGCAGTCCACTGTCTGATCAGATTTGCCTCCAACGTCTCTCTTTCCTCCCTTTTGCTGTGCAGTAATTTTAAGGCAAGAGAAGCTCGCTGCTTGCTCAGATCTCCCTCATTCTCAGAAATCACATCTGAATCTCTTGATCTGACAACAATTCACAGCTCCAGAGCTGCCACTTGCACTGGCCTCATCTCATCTCCTTGGCAAGGTAAGACCTGAGCAATCACAACCCTCTCCACTCACTTACCTACAGCCCCCTAGCATCTGTGGGGACAACAAGGGACAGGAGAGCTACCACCTCCTGTAACCCCCTCTGCTCTGGGTGGCTGAAGGATTACTGCAGTGCAAACCCATCTCATACTTTCCACAGAGGCTTGGAGAAGGCAGCAGAGGGGGGGAAGGCAACTGAGTGACCAGGCAAGTTTAAAGCAACCCACGTGAGCAGCGATTCCCATGGACTTTGGGAGAGCAAACCAGGCTGATCTGGAGGCCCCAGGGTGCTTAATGAAGCAATAAACAACATCTTGCCAAGTGACTCAGTGAGTGGTTTCTCATGGCCACGTCCATCAGAGACAGAACCCAGCTTCCCTGCTGCATGCTCATCTTAAGAAAAGGTGGGATTAAACCACTCCTCAAACTTGTGCAAAGCCCAAACGCTCCTGGACTGTGGAAACGTTTGACTCTGACTCCAAGGGAAGGGATCAGACCCCAATAACTCACTCACCACGTTAACAATCTGCCGAAGAGCTCGTGTTTGGAGCCACCTCTCAAAGGGCAAAGCCCAGCTCAAAGGCAGTGACTCAGCTGACCTTTTCGGGTGCTGGATCAGGCCCTGTCTCCTGTGATGAGGGAAGAGCTGCTGTCTCACTGCAAGGCTGAGAGGTGCCAATGCTACAGTAGAGCAGCCTGTGGGTCTGTCATGGTCCTGCTGGTGTTGAGCAGAGGCAGCCGCTGCTGCTGTTGTTTTCTGCACATCTCTGGTTTCCCAGTTCTCAAGCAACCACTGGAACAAAAAAAAAGAGACTTTAACCTCAGGTCAGAACTAAACAGAAATGGGTTAGTTTTCAGAAAGAGCCGTAAAATTGTACCAGAGTAGGGCTGGACACAGCCCATCAGCACCAGCAGGCTCAAAAGCTCTCGTTTCCTCTCCGAGCTTATTAAAATGAGCATAAATGTTGAGCCAGGGCTTCACTTCAAAGTTGAAGCTTTTTGTTAAGAAGGCTTCAAATCAAAGAATTGCTGAGGTTGGAAAAGCCCTTTAAGCTTGAGTCCAACTGTTCCCCCAACTCTGCCACAGCCACCACTAACCCACGGCCCTCAGCCCCACGGCTTTGGGATCACTCCAGGGCTCAGGACTCCACTGGACAGCCCTTTGGGGGAAGAAATTGTTCCCAATCTCCAAATTCAACCTCCCCTGGCACAATTTGAGCCCATTTCCTCTTGTCCTGTTGCTTGTAGCTCAGGAGCAGAGCCCAATCCCCAGCTCCCTGCAGCCTCCTGTCAGGGAGTGTCGGAGAGTGCTGCTGTCTCCTCTCAGCCTCCTCTTCTCCAGGCTCAACACCCCCATTCATTCTCTCAGCCCCTCCCCAGCACCCTTGTGCTCCAGATCCTTCCCAATTCCATTGCTCTTCTTTGGACATGTCATTTCAATTCCCCACCCCTCACTCCTCATTGTTATTTAAAGGGTTGGATGTTTCCATCAGAATGGTTTGTCCAAGGTCAATGCAAATTCCAGGACTGTTTCCTTTAAACCCAACTGTGCATTTGTCAGTCAAAAACCCACCTTGTGAGTGGGAAGAACTGTTGGGTCCAGCTGGGAGGCAGCTCCTGGTGAGGTTGCTCAGAGTTTCTGCCACAAGTATGACAGCAAAAGGCATCACAGAAGTGCTCCCTAAGCCCTGTGTCAAGCAAGCAGCCCAAATTAACCTGTTAGTGAGCCCAAGTCTGAGCTTACATGTCACTTGGCTGTCTAAAGCCAACCTAGAAGTGTCCTCAGGAGTCATTTTGCAGGTAAAGTTGTAGGTA
The DNA here is from genome assembly GCA_013401255.1 of Urocolius indicus. Classification (NCBI taxonomy): domain Eukaryota; kingdom Metazoa; phylum Chordata; class Aves; order Coliiformes; family Coliidae; genus Urocolius; species Urocolius indicus. Next base: position 56,809 of record WBNH01004022.1, read on the forward strand.
CAACAACCTCCAGCCTGGAAAAAGTGACCTGTGAGCATCTGGTGCTTCCACCACCTCTGGCAGGAACAGTTAGGTGAGAGAGCCAGCAAAGATGCATGTTCTACCCCATCTGAAGCTCACCATTACATGCAATCTCTGTGTGGATTAACCCATTGTTCAACACTTAAATAACCTGAGCACAAAGCCAACTCCATACTATTCATTTACACATTTCACAGGTGGCCCCTGTTCAACAGTGGAGTTTGCAGTGTGAAAGCCAGGGAGTCACCCACACATCTGGGTATCCAGGGGCTGAAGACAATGGTGGCACCTGGAATCTTTGTGTACTTGATCAGGAGCAGAGCCTGACCTCAGTTGTCCCAGGTGCAGGCTGAAAGTTCTCCAGCACCACAGGGCTATTTGGCTCTTCCCCTGTGGTCAGGTATTGTCCAGTCAATGGGATTCCCCATGAACCAGGGGAACCCTTTCTACCCCAGATCTGAGCAAAGACAGGATTGTCACAGAAGCAAAACAAAACCAGGGGTTGTTTAAGCCACTTTGACACCTTCTGACCAGGGCAAAGCAAGCAGTGAGGAAAAATGCCATCTCAAGTGCCTGCTACATCAGTCACACACTACAGCCCAGATCTGCAAAGCTCCCTGCACTGTCACTAGTAGGAAAGATTACAAGTGTGTCAGGAAGTTAAGAATAAAGCAAAAAGCACCATTCTTTGTGAAAATGTGAGGAAGCAAAGGGGAAAATGATCTCTCACATTTGGAGTAAAGTGTCAATGGAAACTGAGCTCCAACCACCACTTCATGAGTCAGGTGTCTTGTCACACAGCCAGTTCCAGTGGGACACGGTGCTTAGGACCAACAAGCACCTGAACAACCTCCTGATCTCACCTTCTTACATCCCTACCCCAGGCTGGGGCACTTAGCAGATAGCCTAAACTAGAAGGAAAGAGGAAAAAAAGCCTCAAACTGCAGTCAAGGGCTGACAGTCAGAAGCTTTGGACATACCAGTCCCAGAAGTGGGACAGCAGGCAGAGTCTGTGCAGGAAGGAGTTCATGAAGCAGAAGCAGATCAGCCTCCACATTCCCTGCAAGACTTTTGCAGACCCTTGCTAACTTTCCCTCTCCCAGCTGCAAAGCTGAGCTCAGCACAGGATCTGCTTCACAGACTTAACAGAATCCTTCAATGGTGGGGGCTGGCAGGGCTCTGCAGAGCTGCTCCAGCCCAAGCCCCTGCTAAAGCAGGTTCCCCTCAATCAGGGGGCACAGGACCCTGTGTCAGGGCTCCCTCACCTCAACTCCAAGGGAGTTTCTCCTTACCAAGTTTCTCCTCCTGCTACAGTGGAACTTTTTTGTGTTCCAGTCTGTGCTTGTTACCCCTCGTCCAGTCCCTGGGCACCACAGAAAAAGGACTTACCCACACCTTGGTGACACCACAACAAGGTAACATCCAAATGACAATGGCAGTGACCTCAAGGCAGTGCACACAGGATCTGATTGCAAGAGAAGAGGAGTCCTACTGCATGAGCTCACTGGTCCATCTACACAAGCATCTGTGTCCAACAGGGGCCATAAGGAGCTACCCAGGGAAGAATTGAGACCTCAGGCAAACAGAGATGATATTTCTCTTGAAGCATTCAGACTGTTTTCAACTGAAGAAGTTTCCTAAGGCTATAAAGGACAACCAGGGAGATGAGCCACACCAGATCTCTCTTTCAGATACGTGTATCTGGACCCACAAGGAAGCATCAAAACCACAAGCTCCAAGGATTGGGAACTATAGGAATCTCTCCTAGCCCTGCTCAAAGAGCAGAGGTTTTGGCCATAAGCTGAGGGTGCAGAAAAGCAGTTGCTTTAATATAATTATCCCCCAATATCCCCAACAACTGCCAGCCTCATCCCAGGCTGTGGAGTCACAGCAGAGGAGCAACGCTGCATCAGTCACACACAGCTATTGCCACAGAAGGAAAGCTTCTGCTAAGCTGAGCTGCAGCCACCCTGATTTTCCCGAAGCCAAGTCATTGCACTGGCATGGGGAAGCAAGGAAAATTTTTCTCAGTCCTCCCCAAAAATACCTGGGAGCAAGACAAAGGTAATGGGAGCTATGCTCCAAAGCCAGGCAGGGACATTTTAACAGCTCTGCTTCTGCCTAGGTGACAGACTAAGCCTCTCTTACACAGCCAAGACTAGAGCAAGATGCTAAATCCAAGCAACGCTCTGGGTTTGGGTTATTTCTTTGCTTTAGGCAAATCCTTTGCAGTGGGATGCTGTGAAATCCAGAGAGGGGCCAGTGCTCAGACGAAAAGCCACAAGCACAGAGGATGGTGCTTGCAGCAGAGGGTGACTCCATGCACTCTCATACACTATCTACACACACACTTTGTAATTCCTGAGCTGCTCTGATTCTCTGCCAGCTGCTGTAAATTTCACCTGGAGAAGGGGATCAAGCCCAGGCCTCATTAGGTTTTTATATTCTCTCTGATTGCTTTTGCAGGCCTCTCTGAGCTTCGTCTCCCAGGGACCCCAGAGTTCAAAGATCAAATAAATTGTCTGGCAGATTTATCAGGTCTCATGGTAGGTAGCCATGTAGTAAACTTCCTTTGGTTTCCTTCCCCCTCCCCCTCAATTCAACGAGCAGAAAATAAGAGACACTGAAAAGAAGATGGTGTTGCATCACCTACGTCCTCAGCTCTCTGGTTCGAGGATGCTGAGAGCCTGATGCCTTCTGCACAGCCCTCACTGGCAGAAAGCAGGAGCAGCACAGGAGGAGAGCAGGAAGCAGCAAAGTCAAACCAAGCCAGAAATAAAGCTGTTAGACCCAATATCACCCTAAAAAGAGGTAAGAGATAAGGAGGCATTTGCAGAAGCACCACAGTGTCTCTCACAGAGCTTTCCTCTAGGTAGGAACCCTGGAGGGTTTCTGTTGAGAGCAAGCAAGCAAGGTGTGAATCAGCCTTGCCGGATGCCTTCAGGCAGCTCTGATCCCACAGATCATTAGCTCAGAGAACTGTTTTTACCCTTGTTGCACATCTTCTGGTGCTGTGCAGAAGGCCAGGGAGAGTGCAGGCAAAACATCCCCTTATCTGCCTCCGAAAGACACACAGGGCTTGGGCTCTCCCCCAAAGCTGTCCCTCCCTGCTGCACTCCTGTAGCTAAAGCAGAGGAGCAAGGGGTGTTCTTTGTTCCTAGTTTTCAACGATTAACTGGAATCAAGAACAGACAAAGATCCTCTTGGGTTCTCTTTGAAGGCATTTCAAAGTGATACACCCCACAATGTAAGTCTGCAGCACAATGGTTTCCTTTTCCATTTCCATGGGGGGTGGTGATGGCATTGCCCAAAGGTTCTTGTCTGGAGAAACAAGCCTGAGCTGGAAGGTCAGCCTGAGGGTTTGGGACAATGCAGGACTCTCAGCACTCCCAGGCAGTGAGCAGCAAGAGCGAATGAGGAGAGACAGAGAGGAGCTGAGAAGCAGCAATTGGGTTTCCAGGCTGGGATGGGTTGAGGAGACAGGAGAGGCAAAGCCTGTGGGAGGTGATTGTAAGTCTCACAAAACTAGTGAAGGCTGCTGCAAGGACAGGAAAAGGGTTGAGGTGGAAAACCATGGAAGCCCAGAAGACCATCACCTCTAACAGACCCTTGTCTGTCCTGCCATTAGAGTTTTGGGAAAGCACAATTCTATCTACACATTCCAATCATCCTTTCTGCTTTCTTATGCCAGCCAGAATGAGATGATCTCTACAGACATCATCCTCATCATTGCCTCACCTCTGCTCTTCAATCCTGAGCAGCAATACAGGGCTGGGCACCACCTCTGGACATCAGGCAGGGAAGCATAGGTCAAGAGGCATGACTTTTGCTCAAGACAGCAGCTCCAACATTTAACATGAGGGGAAGGAGGTGCTAAAAGCAGGTTAAACCCCCCTCAAAGGAGAGACACAACCCTGAGCAGCTCACAAGACCCAAGGATACTCTGGCATCAAGCTCTGACCAGCCAATGTCATGATTTCCAGGTTTTATTGGTGCAGTGCTGGAAAGGAGGTGAGCACAGAGGACCAGGGTTGGAGACATTCTTGTGCTGCCAGTAGAGATCTGAGGAGAACATGCATCCAAGCATCTTATTCAGATAACCAGGGAAGGTTTTGCACCACAGGTCTGCCAAGCCAGACTAACAGCTTAACTCACAGGACAAGCCAGGAAAGAGAAGCTTTCACACAGTGGTTGAGCCAGGAGTAGAAACGACACGGAGACAAACAGAAACACAGCAGCAGGCAAGACCAGCTCCCCAAGTGTGTCACAGGAATGCTCCACTCAGCTGATGGCAAGCAGAAAGGGACATCTCAGCATGAGCTGAACCTCCCAGATCCTGGTACTGCTGGGGATCCATTGCTAAATCACCTCACTAACAGCCTTTCCTTCCTATTTGTTTGCCTTGTCCAAGGCAAAACAGACTCAAGGCTCCACCAAGTCCCTACATCATTCACCTCCCAGGGGTGAAGCCCATAGAAATGAGCCCTCCCAAAGCTCTGTTGCTACTTCTTCGAAGTTACAAGTGATTCCCTACTACTGACTCCATCCTCAGGCCCTCATCAGCACAAGAATGATCATACCTGCACGGTGGCCAGCAAAGACATCCTGGCAGGACTTGGTTCCTAGCAAGCATATGCAGAAAGCAACACCAAAACACCTCAAAGGAGGATCATTGAGCCCTCCTCAGGGTTGTCTCCTGCCTAATGTGTCTGCTTCAAAGCCCAAGGCCACATCCAGTGGCTTGGTCTCCATCTGCTCAGTGCTGTGCAGCTAAAAAGTCTCCTGGGAGATCGTCAGGGTCACCCCACAACTGCCAGGCCAAGGAGACTGAGCCAATTTTATCCTCAACGTGGTGTAAAGGAGAAGTCTACGGGCAGCAGGAGCCAGTTGGACTAAGTTCTTGTCTTCTGCAAAACTCTCTGAGGGTAATGCTGAGCCCAGTTAATCAACAGCAGCGTTCCACCCCAGAGCTGGCTGCTCTTAGGGGAAGAAGGGAACCATTTCTATATATAGGTCTGTAAGTGCTCTGGAAATGAAAGATGCTTTATAAAAAGTCCTTCTCCTTAACCTCCAGCATCAGCTGTGCTTTTCAGGAGGATTTTGGATGCTTTTTTGGGTTTTTTTTTTTTTCCTCCCCTTTCAAATGGTTTTTCCATGCACCAGCTGATCTGGAGTTATCTCAATGAATTTCCACAGGCATAAAGCTTCATCTGCTCTCTTTGCAGGCTGCCATACATTTGTTTAATATGTCAAGCAGTGGAAATTTCTCAGACTGAGTCGAGGGAGCTGTGAGGTTTTTACTGCTTTGAAAGATCAAGAATAGCTTATCTGTCTAACAGACTCACATCCAATGGCAATGCACGAGAAGCATTTGACATGGGGTGCTTGGAAACAAACAGGAGGTGGAGAGGAGCCAGGCAGCTGAGGGGAGCTCCACAGTGATGTCCAGGCAGGAGAGGGATTAGGGCAAGCAGAACAGGTTTTTTTTTTTTTACACTGGCTGGTGTGGGGTTGGGGTTTTTTTTAAGCTCATTTCCTACTTTAGCAAGGGCTTGGGCTGCAATGCTGAGCTGTTTTGATGAAAGCAAAAATGTGAGTGCTGAAGAATTGGTTTTTCCCAGCAAGCAGGCTGTGTTTTATCCTTCCCATCCAGGTTTTACACCAGTGGCTGCTCATTTCCTTGAGGTATTAAACTTGTGTGAAACTTCATCCACAAGCCTTGCAGAGCAACAGCTCCTGCCTGAACAGGTTCCAGAAGCTGTGCATAAGGATACAGAAGAACTAGATGTTTCTTCTCTCCTGCCTCACTCACCATGGGCCAGGCATGGTAGGAGCCAGGATTTCCCTGGATGTCATCTCCACACTGAGAGCATCCCAATAACTTCGCTGGATAAGGGCACAGAGGTATTATAAGACCATCTCTTACAAGGGGAAAGGACCACTTCACAAGTCCATTACTGAGCAATGGGAGGATGCTGATCACTGCCTCGTGAGATGCAAAGGAGCAGGAAGGTCCCACAGACGTTCTGAATGCTGTGGACACCAGCATCACTTCCAGGTCTGAGCACAGGCTCAAGTCAGTAAGTGGAAGTGTTGCTCTCCAAACACAAGTTTGCAACGACTAAGAGTTCCCATGGCAGAGCTCCTTCTCTCCCACTTGAAGCAGCTCAAGTTTGGATCTTGGTGCAATCCAGCAGATACCTCTCATGCAGATGCATCTAGTCAGGTGTAACAAAGAGAGGCCTCAGTTATGCTCCTTTACCTCTCTTCTACCATGTCTGGTAGCCCACTTCCATGGCAACTTCATCAATGTGCTGCTGCAGCAGCTCCTCTGTGGCAGGACAGGTCACTCTGCACTCAGATCTGATTAAAGATTGGTTGCCCAGGACGTTAATGGTGAGAGTCCTGGGTTGCTGGGACAGAAAAATTAACCTCTTTCTTCCTTCCAAGCTTGGAGGGTGTGTGGTTCTCCTTGTCTAGCCACTGTCACCTGAAGGACTGCTCTCTCCACTTTGGGTTGGAGGTCCAGTTATACTTTTTCATGCTACTTTTCAAACAGTCAATGGAAAGAAGAGCCTCCAGAGCGAGACTCATCTCAATTAATCCCACCCTCAGTCCTCTGGAAACCTTCTTTTACCATCTGAAATCCCAGTGAAAGGGTCTGATTGGCCCCAAAAATTAAGAAGAGTGACCGAAGGAGACGCTGTAAAAGCATCAAACCACCCTGCCTGAGGAAACGAGCCTCAGAAAACCCACCACAGAAAGCACAAGGGTGGAGTTTCTCTTCCACTGCCCAGGCCAATTTCAACACATAGAAATCCCACCCATGCTCTTTTGCTCACACAAAGATCTCGCAGTGTTGCCTGCTGCTGCCTCTCCAGGAAGGAAAAGTGGGTGGAAAAATGACATCACCATTGGCTTTCTCTCCCCCCC
>WBNH01004022.1:63773-124513 GCA_013401255.1 Urocolius indicus
CCCCCCGCCCCGTTACCCTTTCATTTAAAGGCTTTTCAATGCTAGAAAGTGGAAGGAGCAGCCAACATCCATCCCAGCTCCAGACAGCAGGGAGATGACAGCAGGGGAACTCCATCCAGAAAAATGTCGAGTGGCTGTGTTGTGTCTGCCATCACAAAGACTCACAGGGGACCCTCATCACAGGTTTTCCAGTACCTGAAGTGTAACTACAAGGAGGATGTAAGCCTTCTATTCCCAAGGAGCTACATGGAGAGGATGAGGAGTACCAAGCTGCCCTGAGAGGTTTCCCCTTTTTACAGTGAGATCATTCAATGACTGGAACAATCCCCCAGGGATGTGGTGGAATCCTCATCACTGGAGGTTTTCAAGTCTCCAGAGACAGGCTGGGGAAGGGGCTGAGGGAATGGGGGTGTTGAGCCTGGAGAAGAGGAGCCTGAGGGGAGACAGGAGCCCTCTCTGACACTCCCTCTCAGGGGCTTATAGAGAAGTGGAGGTCAGTCTCGCCTCATGAGTAACAAGTGATAGGAGAGGAGGAAACAGACTCAAGTTGCCCCAGGGGAGGTTGAGGCTGGAGCTGAGGCAGAACTGTTTCCCTGAGAGGGGTGTCAGCCCCTGTGCCAGGCTGCCCAGGGAGCTGGGGCAGTACCCAGCCCTGGAAGGATCCCAAAGGCATGGGGCTGAGGTGCTGAGGGCTGTGGGGCAGTGTTGGGCTGGGCAGAGTGAGGGCAGGGCTGGGACTGCAGCAGCTCCAGGGGCTTCTCCAACCCAAATAATTCTCTGATTCTATAACTGGGTTTAGATCATCTCATCTATGTTTTCTTTTCTACAAAAGGTTGTACCAGATCATCTTCTGAGGCTCTTTCCAGCCTGGGCTGTTCTATGATAACAAGAGTTACTGTCCCTAAGGTGATCCACGTTGCTCATCTCACACGTCCTGTGACACTGGGTTCTGCTGCTCACAGAGGATGTCACTGCTTTTCCTTCCCTGCCTATAAAAAGCCTCTAAGCCAACCCAGTTTGAGTGAAAGGCATGTCCCACATCACTTTAAGGCACAAATCCTTCCAGTAGTATTTGCTGAGCCTTGCCTACAGCTTGCTGCTCCTATGCCCCCACTTACTCCTTGGTGAGGCTCTTCACAAGCTGTACCTGCCCTCCAAAGTACAAAAGGCTCAGCTTCGCTCACCTTTTACTGTGGGCCTCGAAGCATCTGTTTCCACAGTGATGTCTGAGCATCTGCACTGCTCCAACACAGAACAATTCACAGTGTTCAGAAGCCCTAGGAGGAGGAACAGTGACCAGATGCTTTGGTAGGATATAAACCTTGCCCCACCACAGCCAGGGAGCAGCTGTACAATGAGATACCCACTACCTGGTGTCTGGGTATTGATGCCTGATGATATGTCAAGGTTCACAGTTAAAGATCTGCCAGGACAACAAAGGGTTTTGGCTATTACTTGGGATCTGGCCTGTTACTGTCAGCTTTACAATCAGCATAGGATCATCCTTGGGTGAAACATGGGCCAAGAGAAGAGATGGTCAAAGTGCAGGCTGTTTGTTGTTAATGGACCAAGAGACTGCTCAGTTGCCCACTCTGCCTTGGTGATGTGCAGGCATTCACTCCCCTTCCCTGTGAAACCAACCCTGCCATCCTCTTGGCTATTGAAGTTGAACTTCCAAGACAAAGCTTGATTCCCAAAAAGCCAACCACAGTCGCATCTGACATGCAGGTGCTCTGCAAAGCCTCTCTCCCACACTGCATGCACTTTGGCACCAGAGCTCCTGTGCACAGTCCAGGCAAAAATGCAGCCTCCATTAAAAGAAAGGCTGAACTCAGCTCAAACAAGTTTCTTCCCCAGCTCCCTTGAAGACAGGATCCATCCCATTAGCCCTCCTTGTAAGGACACCACTCTAGCAACATTTCCTTTTGTAAGTCTCCTCCTTATTTCTCTCCCTACTTTTTTTTTGAGCTCCCAACCTTAAGAATTCCCATCTGCCAAAGTTCCTTTGGTCCCTGCCTGCTGTTCCCTCCAAGCATGGTGAGCATTTGCCTCCAGGATCCATGGAGATGCAAGCAGGCCTGCTGACAAATTAACCTTCCATCTTCCATCTCCAGCCAAGAAGGGGGTGAAGGGCGGGGGCGGGGGGGGAAGTGTTTTCTGCATCAGCCACTTGAAAGGCTCCAGATCACCTACAAGTATTTTTATTGAGGGGGTTTTGTTCTTGTTCTGGACTGTAAATACTTTATGTCTTGCAGGTGTTGGCTGCTCAGCTGTCAATAGAGTGTGTTTTAGCAGCGCACACAGCTGCAGCACGCAGGTGTGTGCCACTGGCAGCCAGCATGAAAGCTCAACAGCTGCTGGACTGGGAGGAACTGGAAGTCATTCTCAGCCCTAATGAAGATGGTTTCTTGTTAAACTCGAAGCCACAGCACAGAGTTCTACGAGCCTGGAGCAAATCTGCATCTAGAAGCGATTCCTTCACAAACCATTTTTTGGGGGAGCTTAAGTGATGGAAGGCAGCGAGCAGTCGTGGGTAGGGATGGGACAGAAAACACTTTTGCATGGCCAACAGACAGCAGCTTTCAGGAACCTGACCCAGCACAAAGCTGCTCCGTAGGTGGTGAAGGCTTGGGAGGTCTTTGTAAGGCAAAGGCAAGAGAAGGCAGCACAAGATCAGCCTAGTTCAGAAAGTGGGGATGAGGAAGGAGAAGGCTGTATCCATCCATAGTGTTCAGAGGTATTTAGAGCAGCAGAAGTGTTCGCTCAGGTTGGAAGAGGGGCCAGGCACTAAATCCCACAAAAGCACAGGGTGCTCAAACAGCCCACCTGGGTTAATTCAGCCCCTCATACGCTTTGTGAGCTCTCACTGCTGGTTCAAACAGACTTAAGACCCATTCTCTTTAGGATATCTCTCTAGGATAGCAGGAGATCAGAGCCTAGGAGACAGCATGCACCCGTCTGCTGCTACATGCACAGTGCTCAAGGACACAAACTTCCCCTGGGGAACAGACTTATCCTCAGGCTGACTTTCCTTATCCATCTCTGAATAAAGCCTTTTCACAAGAGCAAAGGAGGTAACCATAGCTTTGGCTCCAGTCCTAGGCTCCTGTTCCTGACCTTCTGAGTTGATAAAGTACTGCAGGGGGCAAGAGAGCTCTAAAGAGACATTGGGATGGTAATGGTAGGGAGCTTGCGCTGGCTCTGCCCACCCATCTCACACAGACTCCCCTTCGGAATTATCTGGTAAGGCTGTTGACAGCAGCCATGGAATTTAAGCAAACATTGGTAACTGACAGTATTTGCCCCCTGGGATTTCAACCAGTCCATCTTCTGGTTGCCTTGGTTTGGGTTCAGCCGAGACTGAAGCAGTTTCACGTCCCTTCCAGTTTCAGGCTCACAAAATGCTTTCAAAGAACTGCTCCACCCTGGTTTGGGGGAAGGAGGAGAGCAGTGCATTCACACACACACACCTCCCTTTTCAGACCAGCTCAGCTCTGGGTTTGTCATTTACAAAGGACCAAAGGAGCCTCTGGAGCTGATGCCACACCAGAGACTGCTCCAAGGTGCTGTCAGAAGGATAAAGGCCAACAATGAAACGTGGGGACCAAATGAGCAGCTGATCCCAGCCAATGCTGCTTCACAGGCTTCTGAGACTCTGCACAACAACACCCCAAAGAAACATCACTTGTTGAGTTTCCACCATGAACACAGGATAGTGGGGGTTGGAAGGGACCTTTAGAGCTCATCCAATCCAACCCCCCTGCAGAAGCAGCTCCCACCTAGATCAAGTCACACAGGAACGTGTCCAGGTGGGTTTTGAACACCAGTGTCCTTTCAGACATGCTGCTGAACAGGACAGTTAAACCCACAGCCATTGGCATCTCTGATGAGTTAATTTCTCTCCAGCTCAGCACTAAGGTAGCTCAAAGGTGAGTAAAGCACCAGGGCCAATGTGGTGGGAATGGGACAGGGATCAGGTCAAATACATCAGTCTCAGCCCATAAACAAATAAGATTAACAGCAACAACAAGAAAAGCCCAACTTGTCTCTAGCATCACTTGCAATTAAGTGGCAATCAGGCCCTTAGTGCCCCTCAGCAAGTAGCAAATGCCTTTGAGGGAGGCAAATATGAACCTTCACAGACCGAGTCCATTGGGCAGTTCTGCCACAGAAAGGCAAAGACCTGTTTTCCCATCACTCCCAAATGAATTCAGCAGGACCAGTTTCACCCCAGCTTGGTTCCTCAGTCTGGTTCAGCATCCAGTGTCAGGCATTTGTGCCATTAAGAAGGAGCAAGCAGCCAAAACAGGCAGAATTGCCTCTTTTGGCAGTGGTTCTGTCTTAAATCACTCCTTTAACTCACAGCCCCCAAGCCTTCTGCATTTCAATAATGAAAACCAATTCAAATTGGCACATAGAAGTCTGGTTGCTGGCAAGCTAGAAGCAAACTTGCTTGCTGACCAGAGTGGAGACACAGATGATTGACTCAACTGGACTGTCTGAAGCATGGGTTCATCCCCCTAAGGAAACAGGCAAAGAAATCCCTCCCTGCCCGTGGGAAACAAGCGGGTTAGAAACCTGTTGCTGTGCATCTGAGTCCTCAGAGACGCAGGTAAAGAGCACTTAGCATGTCCCTAACAAAACTGGAAGGAAATCAGTGTATCAGGGAAAAATTTAACCACCTTCCAATAAATCCCTTTTTCACTCTTGAAAGGGAAATTGCTCCTAAGGACAAGTCCAACCTGGTCCTTTTAAGAACGTGTGAAAACAAACCCTTGGCCTTAATCCTTAAATTTCCTGAACTTCAGCCCTTTTTGCAGTGCTCTTAATTAAAATTGGTTCAGTTGATGTATGACTTTCTCAGCAATAAAGCCAAAGCCTTAGGTGCCTCCTCTGCAGTGGAAAATGGGCTGTGGTGGAGAGGGAACATCTGCAGGCCCTGGAGTCACCTGAGGTCTGGCTGCACGTAGGTAATTAAGGTGTCACCCTTAAAAGAAAACAGCAAACAGATTGATTCCCAATGTTGCCTTGTTAATGCTGGGCAAGTTTGGACCATTTGAAGACAGAGGGACCATTATCACATCTTCTCCTTCCCTTACTGTGACGTTTCCAGCAGCTCCACGGCGGATGGAGAGCATGCACTCACCCCTCTGTGCATCACCACCTGGCAGGTGAACAGGGAGGGATTTGGCTTTCCTGCTTTGCAGCAGAACCATGTTCTGCCCTGAGGCTGTTTTGCTGTAGCCCACTGCCTGGATTTCCATCACACCTGTGTGTGAAAAAACAATCTTTATTTAGAGTGAGGTGATGTTTCCCACAAGAGGGTTTGGCTCCTTAAAGTCACTCTAAAACGCTTTGGATCAGCTGCACACCACTCAAATTGGTGTTTTGCTTTGCCAAGCAACTGAATAACAACTCCACCTCCCAAAGTCCACCTTCTAAGAAGAAGAGTCACCAAAGGGGAGACAATCCTCTTGTGAAAAGGGCACAATCCCTCCTGGGACGTGCAGTCTGGCCTGAGAAGACAACCTATAACCAGATGAGAGTGGAGAAAGCACCTTAGAGGTGTAAGTGGCTGAGAAACACAGTGGCTACCAACATCATCTGGTACCACCAGCTCCACACATGCAGGTGTCCTCACATCTAAAGAACAGTTCCAACTCCATGCTGCAGTAGAAAACCTGGAGCATCTACTCTGTAGCCAGGACTCTGCTGCAACTGGCTGCTGCTCGAATGGAAGAGCAAGACTAGCTTAGAATAAACTCCACATCACCCTGACACATCCAAACACACCCCTTAGAAGCAGCTGCAGTCTCTATCTTATCCATCAAGTCCTTACCAAGCTTTAACTGACCTGCAAATCCCACAAAGCACTTGGGACACGCTGCAGTCTTCAACTCTAATGATTCAGTTAACACAGAACTTTCCATCAGTTATATTAGATGGAAGTCTGATCAGTGGAGACAACACTTCTGGAGGATGACCCAGGGGACCTCAGTAAAGTTCTCTGCCTCTTTCCAGTAACCCAACAGGATTCTGGACTCCTGAAGGTACATTCAAGCCTCCAGAATGAGTGTCTCAAACACCATGAATCAAAAGTTTGCCCTGCACAGACAAGCTTGCACCAGTGAGGTTCACCCAAAAGATACAGAGTTCTCACAGCACCCAGACATGCTGCTGTTTGGTGTCCAAAGGAGAGCAGAGGCCAGCACCAGCCAACAAAACCTTGTGACAACGCAGCAGGCACGAGGCATTTCTCAGCTCAGAGGTTAAACCCTGTCATCCCAGCTCCCAAGCACAAGGTGGGACATCACAAGCTTCCCAGGCCAGGAGCTATTTCTTCATCACACACCTGAAGATCACTAACACAGTGAGTGCAGCTCCCTGGTTTGGTTCTGTGTGTGCTACAGCAAGCACAACACTCAACCAGCAATTTCCCCAGTGCTTTGTGCCTCCCAAGAGCTCCTGCCCCATGCTTGAACTGACCACGAAACAGAACCACAGCAGCACAGCCACGGTGTCTCACTTGGGTCAAAGCAGCCTGGAAGAAACAAGTTTCAGGTGTATCCATTGCCCAGAATAGGGAGGCAAGTTGGAAAGTTCAGCCCTGATTTGTTTGCTCACACACACAGGAGAACAGAGAGTTCCATTCTGTCACACTCACCATGAAAAGGTTGGGCAGATCTTTTGTCTTCTGTTTCACCTTAATGGGTTAAAAATCTTTCAAAAAGGCCTTAACATCTGATCATGGGAGGTCAGAAGGGGGGAAAGAAAGGGAAGGATTCTGCAGCAGGCAGAAGACTTGCCCTGCAGGTCAACCTTAAGAAGTGCTTCATATTTCTCAATGTTCCTCACCTGGCCAAAAAAATAGAATCAGCTGTCACTTGCCCTGTTCTCCTGGCAGGTCATTGCTTTTGAGAACTGAGAACAGTTACTTACACTCTGACCAGTGTTTTACCAACTGACTGGGAGCAGTCATAGACCTCAAATGTATGTTCCCAATGTTCATTCTCTTCATTTAGGATAAATAACCTTAATAATTTAGAGCCCAATTTGATAGAGAAGTGATTTCTCTTTGTACAGATTGATGGCTCCCATGTAGGATTCAGCTATCCAAAGGACTAGGTAGCTTTGGTCTAAGGCAACAGAGTTAAATGCAACCTTCCTCTGGGCCTTTTAAGCCAAATTAGAAAGGTTTTTTTACCCAAATATCACGTTAGGAACCTCCCCCTAGTCCTGAGGAAGCAGGAGAAGTCCCATTGGGGGCAGGAGGTACAGCACAAGTCATTTCTGGCTCTGTGTAAGAGCTACAAGACCTCTGTCTTCTCCTCCACAGATGGAGATCTCACCCACAGCCAACCCTTTCTTCACACACATCATCCCCACAGTATCTGCATGAAGGTTTGTTGGCATGTGTAAGGAGCTGGATGCTGACCAATGCCAAGGTGTCAGCCAGACGTGAGACAGTTGCTTCTCCATCACCTCAGAGCTCGGGCAGACCACGAGGACTTGTGCAACCTGAGGAGCCACTCTCACTTGCCAAAGCATGAGATGGTGAGAGGGCAAGGAGGAAAGCATCAGCTACAACGTGCTGATACAGCTCACACTCCCTACAGGACCCAGAGCTAGGGGTGAAGAGGAGAAAAAGGGACAGGCAGCAAGAAAAGAAGTAGTCAACCAAGGGAAGCAGTAACACAACACAGCCAAGAAACCACAACCCAGCAGCCATCACCACCAGGTACCAGAAGCCTATCCTGGGGAAAAAAGATTCAGCCCTAGACAGCCAGAAAGGAGATGCAAAACAACTAAGCCATACCCATGTTAAAGACAGCATCCCAGTTAACCTTTACAGAGTAGCTCCAGCCTCGAGAACCAAAGCAAGCCAGTGAGAAGAAAAAGCCCTTCCTCTACCATTCCCCTCAGCACTCACCTTTCTTTAAAAGCTATACTCAGCAGCCCTCTCCTCCCCAATCATTTCAGTGAGCATCAGGGATTCATAGAATTCAGCTGCTGAAGAGGGTTCACTCCTCCCTGCAGGCTGCTTTCTCTGCTCTTTCCCTGTGTCTCTTACACATGGCAGCATTTTGATGACCTTCACAATTAACCACCATTGAGCTGATGTAAGGGTTGTTCTCAGGAACCCCCTTTTCCTCATCCTACCATGCTTTGAACACCTCTTGGGAGATATGAAAAGAGCTCGAGTGGAAACTGAACATCCAGGTAGGTCAGCCTGTGCTATCCATGATGTGCACACACTGATGTTGTACACGTGCAGAGGAAGGTTCAGTTCCTGCCTGGGGCTGCTGAGAGAGTTTCTCCTTCCAAACTTCCCAGAAGTTTCCCTTTGTTTTCACACAGACTTGAAGCAAAGGTTTAAACATGAAGTGTCCTCTGCAATTGGTGTCCAAGGAGAGCTGTGCTCTGGTCCCAGGAATGATGTTTGCTGAGGTGAAGGAGAGACCAGAGGTAGCTGGAACAAGACCTTGGAGAGCTTTTTGGGAGGTGTGGAGCCAGGGGTGTGAGGTGAGAATACAGAAATCAACACAAGCTGCAAGGAGAATGGAGCTTTTTTTGTTGGCAATGCACTGAAAATGCTTGGCACATCCTTTCACACCAGCCTGCTTTTACCCAGGTAGGGGGAAAAATATGTGCTGCAATAGTGTTATTAACGTATTTGATCTTAAAGCCATCTCTGCCTGCCCTCCTCCTGAGCCTCTGCTGCTTGGCTGCTGCTGCCAGCAGAATGGAATGATGCTTAAATGGTAGTGAGTAGGTGGCTGGCAGGGACATGGGATCTGGTCCTAGAAGTGGATTCTCAGTGCAAGATTAGGAGGGAATCATACAGTGGTTTGGCACTGTGAGATGTAGGAGGTAGCAGCAGCAGCAAAGGAGGGGGTCAGCATGTGTCTGGGCAGCTGTGGAGCTTCCTGCAGGAGGATGGGGACAGGAGTGAAGGGGTCATTGAGTCCTGGGTGAATCTGGCTGAGTCAAGGTGAAGGAGAGGAGCTTTGCCATGGGAGAGCTAGAAAAAACCCGAGGGTGACAGAGAGAAGCAATGACCAAATGAGCTGAAAGAGGGGAAGAGATCACAGCTGAGAGGATGTGGGGCTCAAAGAAGGAGAAGTAGATGAGGCTGTGCCAAAGGAGAGAAGCAGCAATTACAGCTAAAAGAGCAGAGTGAGTGAAGGAGCCTCTTCTTAGAGTGCTTGAAGTCCTCCCACTGACTTCCTCAGCCCTCCTCAGAAAAGCAGCCTGTGTGTAGGTGATGCAGTTGAGAAGGAAGTCTGTAAGCAGCCTGTGTTAAAGGAGTTTTGTGCTTGGTTAAGAGCTCAACTTCATTCCTTCAGCCCAGGAGATCCCAGGTTAAAGATTTAGGGGCATTACCTATTTAAGCCAGTCCACCTTTGAGGGATCGGGAAGGTGGGAAGATTGTGGTGCCAGGGGAGTTGCTCAGTGAGAGCAGTGAACCCATGGACACCCAAACCTGCAGGACTCAAACAGCCAAAACAGAGAGTTGTAGCACAGCAGAAATTTTCTCAAGCTGTCTCAGGCAACAATCTCTTTCAGGAGGAATCTTCACCAGTAGGACACATTCCTATGGTGATTCAATGTGGCCTCGTGGGCAAGAAGCCAACGGCAGCCCTGGGGGCATTGAGGAGAGTGTGGGCAGCATGGCCAGGGAGCTTGTGCTGCCCCTCTGCTCTGCCAGAGCTGCTGAGGCCTCAGCTGGAGTCCTGTGGCCAGGGCTGGGCTGCCCAGCTCAGGAGAGACAGGGAAGTGCTGCAGAGAGGCCAGGGCAGGGCTGCCAAGGTGCTGAGGGGCTGCAACACGTGTGTGAGGAGCAAAGGCTGCAGCCCTGGGGCTGCTGAGGCTGGGGAAGAGAAGCCTGAGCTCAGGGGCAGCTCAGCAATGCTGCTCAGTCCCTGCAGGGTGGGTGTGAGGAGGCTGGGGCCAGGCTTTGGTGTGGGGGGGCCAGGGGCAGCCCAAGGGGCAGCGGGCACAGGCTGGCACACAGGCAGTGCCCCTGGCCCAGGAGGAGCAAGTCCTTTGGTGCTGAGGGGAGGGAGCCCTGTGCCAGGCTGCCCAGGGAGGGTGTGGAGGCTCCTTCTCTTTGGGAGGTTTCCAACCCCCTCTGGACACGTTCCTGTGCCCCCTGAGCCAGGGGCAGCTGCTGGAGCAGGGGCTGGGGCTGGAGGATCTTTAGAGGTCCCTTCCAATCCCTATCATTCCATAATTCTGTGATATCTGGAGCTCATTTCTCTTCCCAGACCCATCCCCAAGCACCCTGTGCTCAGTCAGGTGGAGCACAGAGTGGGATGGGGATGGCAGAGAGCCATGGGGTTGCCCTTCCTCAGTCACCACAACAGTGGCCTCTCTCTCTCTCTCTCTCTCTCCCTCAGCTCCTGTTTGGAAAGGCAGCATGGAGACTTCTCCAGAGGTTTGCCTCCCAGCTCTGATACCCTGAGGCATTTGGACAGCTCCAGTATCCAGATCCTTCCCAAAGAGATAAATCTGCTGACTTCCCTCCTGCCTCATCCAAGTTCCAGAGATTTCTTTGCCCTCAGTCAAGTTCCCATCCACACACCTCCTTGCTTCTCCATCAACCCAATAAATAACCTGAATTGCTCCTGGGAAATACTTGGATGTTTCATCTGGCATTTGAAAAGACACCAGTAAAGTGATGAGCAGGAGAGGCTGGGAATTGCTTCAGATGCTGCAAGTCACAGTGTTCATGAGCATCATGCAGCCTGGCCAGCTGGGTGGCTGTCAGAGGCAGGTGAGCCTCTGGACATGGGTTTTATCAACTCATCTCATTCCCTTGACAGATGTTGGAGGGGTGAGTGGGGAGAAGAAAAGGAAAACCCCAACTCACAGCTCCTTGATTCCTCACTCTGAGCCAGACCTGAAGGATGAGAAATCTCAAGCTCTCCATAAATGTTTTACATGGACTGGAACTCTGGTTTGGGTTCTGCAGTGTGAAAACAAAAGGCAAAGGGAGAGCACTGTCCCTGCTTCAGCTGAGCTTTGCTTCCTCCTCTCTAATTCCTTTGCAGGCTATGAAAGGAGCACGCCAGAGGTCAGGCACAGCTCAGAGACACATCCAACCCAGGCAGGGTTGTGCAGTTTCCCCTCAGCAGGAAGGTTGGGTTCTGACTCCCAGATCCACAAACGAGATGGATTTCTTCCTTCAGGAGGAAGGCTGGCTTGTTTCAGTCCAGACATGGCACAGGGACAAGGTAGAAATGAATCCAAAGAAGATGGTCTTGAAATATCTGCTACTGCTTGTTATTAGATTTCCTGCCCATAAAACCCACCCCAACCTCCAGCCTCTCATTACAAGTTCTATATCAGGGAGCAGCAGCCTGCCAGCACTTGTCTGAGCAGAAATGCTCTAACCTGGCTTGCTTCCCCCCCCAAAAAGGGGATTAAAATAGATGACTGGATTCCTGTAACTCCGAATAAGAAGCATGAGCAAAACAGCCTGTGGCAGAAGAGAGTAGCTGATGTGACAGCCCAGGGCAGGAGCACACGAGGCAAACGAGGCTCAGTCTCATCACCCATCCCACTCCGGTGTGAGCTTTGCCATTTCCACTCACCCACTGGTAGGAACAAGTGCAACAGCATCATCCAGACCCCAGTGAGGTTTCCAGGACTACAGAAAGATCCCCAAGGCCACTTGGAGAAGGATCTAGCCACGCTGGCATAGAATCTTAGGATGATGGGGGTTGGAAAGGACCTTTAGAGATTATCCAGTCCAACTCCCCTGTAGAAGCAGCTCCCACCTAGATCAGGTCACATACAAGGAGAACTGCTGGCAATCTGGTAGGAGAGGAAAAGGTATGTCCTTTTCCATCTGGGCATGGAGACAGGTGAGGAAGGGAGGGAGGGAGGGAGGGAGGGAAATATCCTCTCCATGACACCCATTTCTGATAAGAATCATTCCGTGCTGGCCACAGTTGGTTGAAGTTTGGGACAAGACCCTTTAGCAGCCTCAATACTTTCCTGGGGGCATGGTAGCAGCCAGGCTCTGCTTGCTGTGGAGCCTGGAGACCAACCCCTCTCTCACTCCCTATTTGGAGAGGGATATGTAGGCACCACTTCTCTGTTACCTCCTCTTACCCATCCTCACCCCATTCCTTCAGAGTCCCAGGACAGGTACCACCTGCACAGCCTGGAGGCTTCCCAGCCAAACAGATGAAGCAGCAAGGAGCTAATCCAGCCAATTAGCAACCCAAAGCCTGAGCCATGGCCCACCTACAGACTCACCACTGCCCAGCATCCAGCCTTGGATCTCTTTCCAGCTGATACCATTCACAGGCAGCCTATTTCAGAGCTTGCTTTTTGGATAGGGCCTGCTGGATCCTGTACTGTTTTTACTGCTTCTTCAGGCCAGCTTTCCTCACTCTTGGCCAGAGCTCCTGATTTCCAGCCTCATATCACACTGTAGTATCGTTTTGGTTTTATTCTCAGCAGCTGCCTGAGCTTCCAGGCAGCAGAGACTGGAACTGAGTCTGTTCTTGGAGAAGCTTCTCCCTCCTAGGGTGGGTATTAGGTGTTCAGCCAAACAGAGTTTCATGAAGAAAAATGAGATTAAAACCTCACACTGAGCTGTGCATTGCTTCAGAGACTCACAGAAGCATTTGGGGTGCAGAAGCTGCTGAGTCCCAGCCCTACTCTCACCCTGCCCAGCCCAGCACTGACCCACAGCCCTCAACACCTCAGTCCCACGGCTCTGGGATCCCTCCAGGGCTGGGCACTACCCCAGCTCCATGGGCAGCCTGGCACAGGGGCTGACACCCCTCTCAGGGAAACAGTTCCCCTTAATCTCCACTCCAAATTTCTCCTGATCACAACTTGAGCTCATGCCCTCTTGTCCTTGTTTCCTTCATCATGGAGCTAGTCAGCTGATGTGAAATAAGGGGGAAACGTGGTCTCCTGAAGATGTGTCTTGCTCTGTCCTCACTGCCTTGCTTTCCTACCTCGTGCAAGGTACCACAGCTCCCTGCTTCTGCAATCCACAGGACTCTCTGGCTTGCATTGCATGTCTGTACCCTATTAATGAGCTCTGTGTGCCTGGCACACTGTTTGCCATTCCTGACAGAAACCTGCCTCTGATAAGTCCTTCTGCTGTCACCAGCCTTCAGCTGGCAGCAGCACGAATGTCTCTGCCTGTGCTCCATCCTACGATGTCACCACATGCTCAGTGATAACTATTGACAGAGCTCCAATGAACCACGAGGAACCACCACATCCACACAAGACTCATCCCGTCCCAGCGAAGCCCAGACTCCTTTACACAGCCATTCACTTGCTCACTGGCCAAGCAATACCCTTTGTGTACATGTGAAGAGGGACAGGAGAAAGAACTCCTGAGTGCTGGGGGCTGGAAGGGCCCTGCAGAGCTGCTGCAGCCCCAGCTCCTGCTCCAGCAGCTGCCCCTGGCTCAGGGGGCACAGGAACATGTCCAGGGGGGGTTGGAAACCTCCTGAGCAGGAGCCTCCACACCCTCCCTGGGCAGCCTGGGCCAGGGCTCCCTCCCCTCAGCACCAAAAGATTTGCTCCTTGGGTTTAAGTGGCACTTTTTGTGTTCCAGCTTGTGCCCATCACCCCTTGTCCTGGCACTGGAGACAACCTCATCTGAAGGATGTCAGAGCAGTAGCTGATGTGTTCCCCACTGCAGTGTCCAACTGCTGCCCCTCCATCCCAGCAAGTCCAGCCCATAAGCCACGATGCTCACTGCAGACGTCTCCCCCAGCTCCAGCACAGGCTCAGGGAAACACTCCCAGGAAAATGATGAGCCCTTGGGAAGGAAATGTGGAAGGTGTGCTGAAGCCCTCTGCCTCTACAGGAGGGATTTCATCTTGAACATCACTTCAAGGACCATTAGACAGGGAGACTGCCCTTCCTACAAGTCACAGTACATCAGGGCTCCCGTGATTAACCTGTGCTGGGAGGTACCTTCAGCTCAGCAGCAGCAGAGACAGTGAGGAAGACATCCCAGTTTCATGTGCAAAGGGAATTTGGTGCCTGGAGGATAAAATATGTGTTTTCATGTTGGAAAGTAGAGCAGGCTCACACACAGACTCTGGCAACGAGCTGCACGGGAGCTGGGAAGGGGGTGAGGGCTTATGGTTTCACATCTCATTGGAAACATGGCATGCACCCCTCATTCCTTCCCCCAGCAGCATTTCACTTCATGCTGATTTGGGGGGAAGAGTAGGGCCCCTTCCAGGCCAGCCCCTCTTTTCCTGCAGCATTGCAGGTTCTCCACAGAGGTCGAGAAGCAACAATAGAGGCCAAATCTCTGCAGGGGCTGCTGAGAACACAGCTGGAGGTGGCAAAGCTCACAGACAAAAAGCAACTTGCTGACAACGTTCAGATGGGGAAGAGGGGGAGGCTCCTTTTTGGTTTTGGGGAGGGGGGGGGGGGGTGTTCCAACTCCAAGGAACTCCCTGTTCTTTGCATTCCAGATGCTTCTGGCACAGGAAAACAACAAACCCAGAGCCCAAAGCCAGTCGTAGGAGCTGGCAAAGAGAGGAGCAGCAAAGCTGGTGGCATCCTACGTGTCTGATTCACCTTATGGAGAGAACTCCCCACGCAGAGTCCTGCAGGGAAGTTCCTAATGGTTGGACCTGAAGACAAGGCTGAGATGCCATTAGCAGGGGTGTGTTTTTTTTCCCTGCAGCCTGGGAGGATGAAGCCCTTTCCCTCAGCCTGTTGCCATGAACTTTTCCCAGAGCCTGTGAGCTGGACGGGCAGTCTGGGAGCAGTAGAAACCTTGGAGCCGTCTCTGCTGGACCAAGTCCTTTGCAGGAGATGTGCTCCAGCTGACTCCCAACAAAGTTTGCTCTGCTCCAGCTGCCACTGTGAATGAGTTTTTCATGGTCATACACTTTCTTTTCCACGCACCTCTTGCTTTCACATAAGCTGTTTAATTGCCATGAAGAAGGGAGCTTTAACCCTCTCAGTCCACAGGCTCTGTGGCTTCACACCTGAGCTGAATCTGGATCACAACATCTGCTGTCAGGGGACTTCTGGGGACCTTCAGGAAGGCTTGGACCCTGATTCCTCATGCCCAAAGTTTGCTCTTCCCCACAGCAAAGCATCTATGGAAAGGAGCACAGTGTTGGTTTAGCCACCCATAGGCACCAAGGTGAAAGCTTTCAAATGCCACATGGGAAAGATTCCAACTGGTCTCTTGCCTGAGCACAGAAGATGGGGAGCCTCATGGTGAATATTTCATGTCTTCTGAATTCTCAGCTCATCTATGGACGTGGCATGAGGCTGTGCTGTCACTTATCTTTGCCAGTTCCACCCTGGGTCCAGTCTGAGATCTCTTTGTGCATCACAGACTCTGAAGGGTTGGAAGGGAGCGGGGATGCTCATCTAGTGCCAGAGCAGCAGCACCTAGAGCAGGGCACACAGGGACTCATCGAGCCGGGGTTGGGATGTCTTCAGAGAAGGAGCCTCCACAGCCCATCTGGGCAGCCCCTGCCAGTGCTCCCTCAGCTCAGCAGGGAACAAGTTTGTCCTTGTGTTGCTTTGGAACCTCTTCTGTTGCAGCTTGTCCCTGTTGCCTCTTGTCCTGTCATTGGCCATCACTGAGCACAGCATCCCAATATTATCTGCCTTATTGAACCTTATTCAAGTTCAATTTATTCAGATTCACATCCACATCATTTCAGAGTAGATCTAGGGGGTGGGGAATAACATGCCAACCTTATGTCATCAGAGCCAACCCTCCCTTATTGTCACAGATCAAGAGGATGTGCTTTGAGCCCAGTGAAGGTTGACATTCTCCAGTTTGGGTAATAACCTTCACTGGAAACCATAAAAACCAGACACTCATCTTTGTGGTTGTAGAGATTTCCCTTCTTTACCTTTCTGACTTGCTGAGAATTCCCAGGAAACCCAACCATTCACATTCTTTCTTTTTATTTTAAAGAAAAAAAAAAAACCTAAAAAAAAAAAATGACAAAAGATGTTTGCTGACAAAGCCATTGATCTCCCAGCACCAGGCAGTGAAACCTGACCCACCTGAAAGCAGCCTTTGACTCCCCCATGAAGACTTAAAAGGGCTTTTGTCTACAAAGCTCCTTTTCTTTTTTTCTGAGTGGTCCAGAAGGCTCATGTGTCAGGAGACTGGCCAGAAAATTGCTGCTGTGCCTTTGTGGCTGGAGGTGGGTCTGAGGTGGTGCAAACCTTGGAGTCACCCTGGCTGGTGAATGGGGACAGATCCTTCCCTTGGGCTACACAAAGGGCATTTCTGGCATGCAACTTGCACTGTTTCTTCCCTAAAGCTCCAGACTAAACAAAACAGGTGGGACAGGACCCAAGAAAATGAGATCATTGTCCTCCTCCCAGCTGGAGAATGGCACAGAGAGCTTTCCCCTCTCATGGCAGTGTGAGAGTTTCCCTCTGGTCCCTTTGGGCTGCTGCTGTGTCCAACACATCCAACATCTGGTGCACAGCTATGGAGATGTCTGAGCTGTGGAGGCTCAGGTCTCTTCTTCAAAGCACTTTCAAAGCCATGCAGGCATTGGAGCTGAAGCTGTGGGTATCACTGGTGTGACTACCTCTCCAGACTCTCTTTTTCCTGCCAGGGAAAGAGGAGAAGAAGCACAGAAAATCTGCTTGTCCCTTGCAATCAGAGCCTGGAATGAAGTCCCACCTCCAGGACTAGATTTCAACACACCAGATCCCCACAAGCTGGGAAGAAGCCTCAGACCAAGGATGGCCAGGCATCCAGCCAGACCAAGATGAGCCCAGTTGTCTCCTTGAGAGGATCCTTCAAACTCTTCTGAGCTAACCTCCGGTCTTGTGACAGGAGGAGACTACAGAGTTCAGGACACAAACCCACCCTGAGACCTTCTCCAGAGAGAAAAGCTTTAGGAGGGGAGGTGATGGTAGCAGGCAACAAGCCAGGCAACTGTTCAAGCCAGTGGAGAACACTGATTGTGCCACAAGTTTCCCACTCTGTCCTGAGATAAAAGGAAGCAAATATAAGGACAGAAATACCCATCTTGTCCTCTAGCAGGGGTTGAGTTACAGGGATGCTGGGCTATGATGGGGACAGGGACATCACTCAGCTTCAGGATGGTCCATTTTACCAGCAAGGTGTGTGTGTGTGTGTGTGCTTCACAAGCTTTGGCAGGGTCCCCACCCTCGACAGCTTTAAACAGAGCACAAAGAAAAGGCTGTTTTAAACAGGGGGAAAAAAAAAGAAAGAATGAAAGGTCTTTATTATTTTTAAACATAAAAAAAAGCAAGAAGAAAAGCCCTTCTTCCCATTGGAAACTGTTTTGCTTGCCCTCGTTGCCTAAGATAGCGTTACCATAAATCCACTCGACCAGAACAGCGTTTGGAAACCAAAAGGATTACCACATCTATTGGGATATTTAAACCAGATGTGTGAGGTTGGGAGCTCCCAGTCCCACAGTGCAGGCACACACTGGCCAGCAAGGCTCCTGCTCCTGCTGGCAGGGAGCTGATGGCTCTTCACAGAGGGGAAGGCTGTGGCCCTCTATTGATGTGGCCCACGAGGCGCTTCTTTCTTCTTTGATGGCAGCATTTAGCCAGGGACCACGAGGAAATTGATTGGTGATATCAAAGCTACACACAGCTCCACCTTCCCACTGGCAGCAGCCTGCTGAATCCCTCAAGGTGAGGGACTCCAAACAGGGGCAGGATGAGGGGACAGCACATCAACTCACCTGGTTCCTCTGGGATCCAAAATAGACCTGAGGTGGATCCCCATCCCCAGTCTCTGCCTTTAAGAGTCCAAATCATGAGCAAAGTGACAAAAGGAGAGGTCACACCGGTTATCAGTGGAAAGCAGGGGGGTCTCCCAGTGCATGTCCCCTCATGGGTGATATTATTTGGTCCCAGAGCCAACAACCATCCCCAAAAGACCTCACTCTCCTCCCTCCTTGGATGCAGCTCTGAGCCAGATTGGTGATGTGTAAAGATCTTCCCAGCAGCCAAAAGATCTCCTGGAGACAGAGTCTGAACCTTCAAGCATCTCTTCCTGCCTGCACAGGAGGATGTGAAGCTCCTGATCCACCCAACTACTCCTACCTCTGCATAAAGCACAGGCAGAAATGCTCTGGCTGCCTGTGCTGGTTCTGTGCAGTGCCAGGTCCAACAGATCCACTCCAAGATTCTTTGGAAAAGGACAAATTGGACCAAAAGAAAAAGAAAAGGACAAAACCCTTGGACTCCTTCTTCTAGTAGCTGGTGCAAAGAGGTGGCCACATCCAGCTGGGAGTTGCTGCCAGTGCTTTCAGCCTGCTGTGCACATTTTAACCCATCCTCACCCAAAGCTGACTGAATTGTTCCACCTAAATAAAATCTCCTTCCTTTTAGCAGGTTTGCTTTTAAACTTATATAATTTCTCAGGCTGGCTCAAGGCTGTGACCATACAAACACCTTCACTGGCATGGTGAGGAGACAGCAAGGATGGAAGCTCTGTGGCGTGCTGAGACAGTCTTCTCTAGATGGATTTGGTGAGAGATGATGTGAGTGGTGACACCCAGGCACAAAGCCTGAGCCACTGTGAATAAACACGTGTGAAGAAACTGCAGCAGCAGCAGGTTGGGCTCGGGTTATGATAATGTTCAGCATCAGTTGGAGTGAAGATGGAGCCACTGGAGAGCAGGTAGGGAGTGGACAGGCAGTGAGACAGCAGATTAAGTGAGCTGTGGTTGAGCTGTATGCATTAAGCTACCAGCTAAACGAGGTGAGTGGCAAATCTCCTTTGAAGTCCCTTTTGCAGCAGTTAGTGGTCCTGTCACTTTGCAGCTCTCTGCTCCAAGCTTTTACTGATGGTATCTACCCAAAACAGCTCTTTTCTACTCAAGCTCCAGCTAAAATGGTTCTGAAAAATCCACTGCCTAGAAACAGGCTGTTGCACACCAGGGAAAGGAAGAGTTTACAGCAGCTGGAGGGAAACAGAGGCAAGTTCACCCACTACTTTCTGCTCCCCCTAGTTCAGATTGGCCAAGTTAGAAACTTTCCATTCCCTCCTGCTTAATACCATTGTCCCACAAGATAAAAGTGCTCCAAATTAGTGCTGCCCAAGCTTGAAGGGCTGCCCCAGGTGAGGTTGCTCTGAGCCATTGCCAGCCAGTGAGGTTCCCAAGGTCTGGAAAGACCATTTGCTCCCAACATTCCTGCTGCAGATGAGGAGCAGGTCAGGGGAGGGCAGATGGGTCTGAGGAGGGATGAAGTAGGTGAGGAGCAGAGTTTGGAAGAGAAAAACTGGGATACTGGGAGAGACTGGGGAGGGATACTGGGATGGGGAGAAGAAGGACAATTAAAACATGGGTAATGGGTGCTGTCAGCAAGAGAGACGAGTCAAGGGCTGGAGAGCAGATCTGGGATGGTCTCCAAGTGAAGGCAACTGAACACCAACAGTGGAAAACCAGATTCCTCTGATGGGAGATGGGCCCACACATGCTTTAACAAACCTTCTTGGGGGGCACATCTTAAAGGTACAGTGAGTAAGACTGTCGGGAAGCAGCTGGTACCCTGCAGTGCAGGCAACAGGAACCAGCCAGGAGCCTCCCCATCCTCCCCTCCCAGGGCTGCTTCTTAAAAAAACACTTAGAGAAGCCCATGAAATGGTCCCCAGTGCTTGAGCATGTGGGAAAGTTGGCTCCAACCCACTTTGTCCAGGACCTAGTGTAGAACACAGTCTTTCTTTTTCAGGTCTGTCTTCACTTTGGCTACTTGGAGGCAAAAGAGTCTCATCTGCAAAGGAAGAGTGTCTGCATGTCTGTGCAAGGGAACCCAGAGAGGAAACCCCTGGAGAAGCCACGAGGGGACAAAGGGCTCTGTGTTCAACAGGGTCACACTCAATTTACCTGTCCAGGACACGTGGGCTGTCCTGTGTCCTGACACAGCATCTCTGAGGCACGGCCACACATCCAGATCTCAGCAGAGAATGGGAAACTGGGCATCTCTTGGCATTTGTCACCCCAGGAGGATATTTCTGGTATTAACTGGAGGGAATCTTCTCTCCCATCAGCGTCCAAGCCTTGTTCCAGCAGTCCCTCCATCCTGGCAAACAAGCTAAGAGTGATCTACTGGGGTGGAAATAAGGAGGAGATGCTCAGATAGGCTGAGGTGGAGGGGTTTTCCAGTCAGGGTATAAGCTGGGGATGGGGATAACATTATACCAGGAGCTGCTTCATCTTCAGGAGGTCGCTGCCAGGCTACTCTGGCTCCTGTCACAGTGCTGGTTGATAGTGACAGCCCTGGGGGAAGGGGGTTAATTTTCCTGTCCCAGTTAACACAGGCCAGGAGGAGCTGGAAGGTGAGTCCAGGGCTGCAGCAACACAGAGGGTTCAGCCTCCAGCTGCAGCCTGAGCCTGGCTTTTCCTCATCTGCAATGAAAGGGCTCCCTCTGCTGCATCCAGGAATCCTTTCTCTCTCCTTCCTTTTTCCCTATTCTTTTTCTCCCTTCTCCTCCAGGAAAGGCATCTTTGCTGCCAGGGACATCTGTGCTCCAGAGAGGAAGATGAGACCCACATTAACCTCATCTTCAGAGTCAGGAAAACACAATTCCTTGTCCACAAACCAGCATTGAAACAAATCTTCCCATTCCATCCTGTCCCAAGAGAGAGCACAGTCCCAGGAAGCCTTCCTCAGGAGAGCAGGGCAGTCATCAGCTGCTCCAGAGAGGGAGAACAAACCCCACAGCCCTGTGCTTTGAAACCATCCAGTTACTTGTGGCCATATCCTTTGGGGATGTGAGCCCAAGTTAAGAAATGCCCCAGGGTTTTGGGTACCAAACTAGCACCCTCACATTGCTCTCACGCAAATCCTCTTTCTGACTGAAGCTGGACCCCTTCCTTCCCTCTGTGTAAAGTCAGGGGGAAGCTCCAGAGAGCAGCTTTGGAACAGGGCTGGTTGCAGGGATCCCTCCAGGGCTGGGCACTGCCCCAGCTCCCTGGGAAGCTTGACACAGGGGCTGACACCCCTCTCAGGGAAACAGTTCTGCCTCAGCTCCAACCTCAACCTCCCCTGGGGCAACTCCAGCCCCTTTCTTCTCATCCCATCCCTGTCTTCTGCAGGCACTGCACAGCAACACCTTCCCTGCTCTGTGAGGAAGTTTGCACAAGCATCTTAGAATCACAGAATCATTTGGGTTGGAAAAGACCTTTAAGGCCATTAAATCCAACCCCTGTGCTCCCCTTGCCCAGCCCAGCACTGCCCCACAGCCCTCAGCACCTCAGCCCCACGGCTCTGGGATCCCTCCAGGGCTGGGCACTGCCCCAGCTCCCTGGGCAGCCTGGCACAGGGGCTGATACCCCTCTCAGGGAAACAGTTCTGCCTCAGCTCCAACTTCAACCTCCCCTGGGGCAGCTGGAGCCTGTACCTTCTTGTCCTGGGATGACAAGCTGCTCCCCCAACATCAAGCCAGGCAGTTATCAGCCCTCGAGCCCTTCACCCATCCAACACCTCGATGCAGGAGGGTGCAGGTTATTCCCTGCTGCTCACAGGTCCTCCCTTCCCAAGGAATCACTGTGCTGCTTCATGCACTGCTACCACAGCCAGAAGTGGCTCCCAAAATAGCAGGACAAGGGGCCTGGGAGGCAACCAGGATCAAAGATGTGCTGCAATACAGCAGCTGGAGCTGGGGGTATCTGGCAGATGTGGAGGGGCACAGCTCCACCAAGGGCTAATTCATCTTTCTCTCACCAAACCAATCTGGCAAGGGAGGGTTTGAAAGTCCCCCACATGATTTTCTGTTTGTTTGTTTCATCTTTTCCTTGGGGCTTTTGGTTGGTTTTTGAGTTTTTTTTTTTTTAATAAAGTTTCCTCCTGATTGCAAAACCAAATGTAAAAACACTGCAAGTGTGGCAAGCCCTGGGGAAAGGAGCACTCACAGAGCTCCTGACAGCATAGTGGTTCCTGCTTTGCTTGTGCGCTGAGGAAATGTGCTGGATGGGAACAAGTTGCATGTATTAATTATGGCCATAGATGGCACCGTGATTGAAAAGGACAGGAGTGGGGTTGATGCTGTTAATGTCACTGGAATGGGGCAAACGGTTCTGAGGTGCATTGCAGTGCNCATGATTTTCTGTTTGTTTGTTTCATCTTTTCCTCGGGGCTTTTGGTTGGTTTTTGAGGTTTGTTTTTTTTTTTAATAAAGTTTCCTTCTGATTGCAAAACCAAATGTAAAAACACTGCAAGTGTGGCAAGCCCTGGGGAAAGGAGCACTCACAGAGCTCCTGACAGCATCGTGGTCCCTGCTTTGCTTGTGCGCTGAGGAAATGTGCTGGATGGGAACAAGTTGCATGTATTAATTATGGCCATAGATGGCACCGTGATTGAAAAGGACAGGAGTGGGGTTGATGCTGTTAATGTCACTGGAATGGGGCAAACGGTTCTGAGGTGCACTGCAGTGCAATCCCAAGGGGGACAAGCTTTACATAACCTCAAATAGTACTTAATAGCTAGTTAATGAACTATTAAATAGTCACACACCAACGTTTTTAACCTGGTTGCATCTTAGGCTGTGGCTTGGGCTAATGCTGCAGTTGCTGGGGAGTTGGCTGAGTGGGTGGGAGAGTGAAAATATTGAGGTGGATATAGGCTGAGGTAGCATCTGTGTCCAGCAAGGGGAAGGGAAGGAGAAGCCAGACCCATCCCAGAATGGTTGGGGTTGGAAGGGACCTCTAGAGATCATCCAGTGCAAACCCCCTGGTAAAGCAGGTTAAAGGAACTGATAAAAATGAATGAAAGAACAACAGAGAGATTAAAAAGAAGTGAAAGAAAAAGACCGAGATGGAATGGGAAAGGGAAAGGGAGAAGAAGAAGAGGAAGAACAAGAAGAAAAATATTAAGGACAAGAAGAAGAAGAAAGAAGAAGAAGAGGAAGAAGAAGAACAAGAACAAGAATGAGAAGGAGAAGAAGAAGAAAGGAGAAGAGGAACAAGAACAAGAACAAGAACAAGAACGAAGAAGATGAAGATGAAGATGAAGATNAGGGCTCCCTCACCTCAGCACCAAAGGACTTGCTCCTTGTGTTGAAGTAGAACTTTTTGTGTTCCACCTTGTTCCCATTTCCCCTTGTCCTAGTACTGGAGACAACGGAAAAGTTGTCACCCCATCCACCTGGCACCCAACCTGCAGGGACTGAGCAGCATTGCTGAGGTGCCCCTGAGCTCAGGTTTCTCTTCTCCAGGCTGAGCAGCCCCAGGTCCTGCAGCCTTTCTTCCTCACACACATGCTCCAGTTCATTACAAAAAGCCATCATCAATCCCAAGGGGGAGGGAGAATGATTGGCTGGATATCCCATGGGGATGGAATCCTGAGACTCTGAGAGCGAGTGTCTCCTTGCTCAGTGCCACCTTGTTATCTTCTCCCTCCTCATCCTCCCTTCCTCCCATCCTCCCTCCAAAACCACATAGCCTCAGCCTCCCACAAAGTAGTGCCACAGGGAGGTTGTTTTCCAGCAGCAGTGGCAACCCAACACACACACACAGACACTGTCCATGAAGACTCTGGCTCCAAGGTAAGCATCTGCCTCCCAAAACCCTCTCAATCTCCTGTAGTAGCAGCAGCCCCTGGTGAGTCCCACACTGCAGGGATCATCTCTGGGGCTTCTCACAGGCAGGGAGCCCTAAAAAAAAAATCAAACATCAACAAGAAGCTGAGCCCAGCAAAGCCCAGAGGTGCCACTTGAGAGGCAGAGTAGCCGGTGGAGTGCAGGAGGATGCTCTCAGGTGACAGGGAGAT
The DNA here is from genome assembly GCA_013401255.1 of Urocolius indicus. Taxonomy (NCBI): domain Eukaryota; kingdom Metazoa; phylum Chordata; class Aves; order Coliiformes; family Coliidae; genus Urocolius; species Urocolius indicus. The sequence goes on from WBNH01004022.1 coordinate 87,522, forward strand.
CAGTCGCTCCCTGGGGGGAGCTGGCTTTGCTGACTTACTGTTAGCTCCATACTAGAAAAACACAGGTTGGAATCTGCAGTGAGTTATGCTCAGATGTGCCTGTGGTCAGTCCCACATCACACCCAGCTGCTGTTATCATGCCTCAAAGGGAAACAAAAATACAACCCAGTTTCCAGGGCTTGCTTTGGTCAAGAGGGGGGAAAAAAAAGCTGTCAGTGAGATCTATGGAGCAAAGCTGCTAAGGGCAGGGGAATGGGGGCTTTGTTCCCTGACCCCCTGCTTCTCCTTCTCCCCCCTCCTTTCACAGGCAAGGGAAAGGTTCCCACCCCTCTTCACTGCTGGTAAAGCTTGTGGGGTTGTGTGTAAGAGATGAAGATTTAGAGCCACCAAGGTGATCAGGGGACTGGAGCATCTTTCTTGGGAGGAAAGGCTGTGAGACCTGGGGCTGTTGAGGCTGGAGAAGGCTGAGGGGGGAATGTCATTAACAAGCATTTGAAAGGTGTTTGTCAAGAGGATGGAGTGACACTTTTCTTCTGTAGTGGCCAGTGGCAGGACAAGGGGTGATGGGCACAAGCTGGAACACAAACAGTTCCACTTAAACACAAGGAGCAAGTCCTTTGGTGCAGAGGGGAGGGAGCCCTGGCCCAGGCTGCCCAGGGAGGGTGTGGAGGCTCCTGCTCAGGTTTCCAACCCCTCCTGGACACGTTCCTGTGGCCCCTGAGCCAGGGGAAGCTGCTGGAGCAGGGGTTGGGGCTGGAGCAGCTCTGCAGGGTCCTTCCCAAAGCCTGTGAATCTCTGATTCTAATCACAGCAGTAAATTCATTGTCTGTGAGAGGATGCTAGAAATGAAGAGGATGCCTGACAACAAGCAGAACATTCTGGGGGCCATTTAACCAAACTCCTAATGGGAACCATCAAGGGAACAATACAGACACCTACAACCTGGCTTTGGAGCTTGTTGGTTTGTGCTCCACATATCACCTGCAGAAGGCTTCAGCTCCTGCTTCCAGCTGAAGTCTTGCCTTGCCCATTAAGGGTTGAACTTCATTATCCTTTGCTTGTCTGGTACCAAAGGAAACAGAAGGACCAGGGATTGAGCCAGGGTGGAGGTTATTTCACTTTCCTGAGCACCCTTCCCTGTGCATGTCTTCATCTCTATGCATTGTGTCCCTGCACCCACTCATCTTGCTGCCCATCTACTCACCAGCCCACACACACAACTGAGGGGCTTGTCTTTTGACCCGAAAACCTTTGGCTCTCACCTCCCCATTCTCCTTCCCTGGCCACCAGCATCATGTTCAGATGTCTGAGTTGCCTGTGACAGCGTTGCTTCTCATTGCTTGGAGTCAGTAGCCATCCTTTTTTGGAGGTGGGGGGGGTGATGTCACTGGATGGCACACTCTGCAAACCAACCTGCCAGGCTTGTAAAGGCACGTCACACACTCTGCATCTCCTAATGACAGCCTCACAGCTTCTGGAGACAAAGAGGGGGGAAAAGGAAATCAGCATCTCCATGGATTGACAGCACAAGACTTCTAGGAAATGATCTCAATGACCTTAAAGTTCTTTTCCAACCAGACTTGAAAGGCTTTTTCTCTTTTTTTTGTGGGGAGGGGTGGAAAGAAAGGGTGACTCAGGGTGAACTGCTGCTGTTTGCCATCACCCTGGTGAATGTGTGCTGTGTCTGCATGGAACCATTTCCTTCCAACGTGCCCAGCACCCCAATCAGAAGTTGTTCTCAGCATGAAAGAAGCAGCCTGCATGGAAAATGCCTCTCTCCTTGCTTTAGGACTTGGGAAGCTCCATAGAACCATAGAATGGTGGGGGGTTGGAAGGGACCTTTAGAGATCATCTGGTTCAATCCCCTTGCAGAAGCAGGTCCCACCTAGACCAGGTCCCATAGGAACATGGCCAGGCAGGTCTTGAAGGCCTCCAAGGAAGGAGCCTCCACAAGTAAAAGGTAAGAGATGCCAGTTTGCAAAGGAAGATGGAGGCTCTGTGCAATCAGTGTGCAATCACCTCTCTCTGGTGAGCTGAATTGCCCTCCAGATTTCCCTGCCTGTGCTCACCTCTCTCTGCCAGCAGTAGCCTGGACACCAGCACTCATGAACACAGCCAAATCTGAATGCCTTCGTGTGGGATTCAGTTGCTGAAACGTGTCTGTTTGCTTTTTGGGGTGGTCTGGGGCAGCTAAGGCAAGATTCCAGATGGAGCTGTCACATGTGGCACCTTCGCCCTTTAGGGACACAGTTGTTGGTGCAATCTTCAGAGCCCTGAGGCTTTGGAGATGACACCAGGAGCTCTGTTCAGCTGCTGATGGGCAGATATAAAGGACAGGCCCATGCAGAGCTGTGGAAACCTCTGCCTTAGGCAGCCTGTGCCACCAGAAGAAGAGTGGCACAGCCAAGGGACTCAGTGCCAACTGCAGTCACTTGCCCCCTCACCTGACAGCCACGACTTTGTGTAGGTCAGGGAGAGCAGGGAGGGAGGCTCCTGCTCTGACCCTTCATGAGGCTTTTGGACAAGTCATTAGTGTAATCCTGTGGAAGGCAAACAGAAGCTCCAGGACCTTACTCACAGTCAAAGCCAACATGCACAGAGCTGGGGTTGAGAGCAGACCCCTGAGCAGGACCTTTCCATCCCTCTCCAGCTCAGGCTGGTATGAAACAAGGACTCTCTGCCTGTTGGGCAGTTTTATGAGGCAGAGAAAAAGGACTTGCTGAGGTTCCCTCAGCACCATTTCTGCCCTGCAAGGCAGGACCCGACCCTGTTCAGAGGGGTAAGCAGTTGGGGTGACTCACACACTCAATAAGCTGCCCTTGCTCAACTCAGTTAAAAATAAACACTGACAGCGTTGTCCAGAGGCTCTCAGGAGCTCAGATGTGCTTCAGCCCTGCTGAACCTTTCTGGAAATTGCTCCTTTTCTTTTGAACTAAAATAAGAGTCCACCCAAGGGCAAGAAACAGCCCTTGAAGCAAAACAACCGGCTATGGAGGCATCCTGCTGCAGAAGTGCCAAGTCACTGATTGGTGGCTTCTTCCCATCTTCCCTCTTAATTCATACCAAAATAAACCCCCACAAACATCTGCTTGGTCTCATTTGCCTGTGCATCCGGAGAAGGGAGTCAGTGCAAAGCCTTTTGAAGTGTTTCAGCAGCGGAGAGTCATCTCCTTATCCCAAGGGGCTCACGCTCATCTCCTTATCCTCAGCGTGCTCGGCGAGGTGAGTCAGCCAGCAGGAATGATGTGTGTCCTCTCCTGTGGGGCTCTGGCAGCATGAAGCAAGTCCCTCAGCATCCTCTCTGGGCAGCTGCATGATGCAACTGCAGAGACAACACTATGGGCAGCTCTAGGGCAAGTCTCCTCCGTCTGTGTCGGAGCAGGAGCTTCAGCAGGCAAGTGTTGGGGGAGGCAGGGGAGCAGGGAAGGACCTGGGAGCCTTCTCAGGCATCACTTTCCGTCCTCTTGCAGGTTTGTCATGCGCTTGCATCTGGTTTGTGTTGCAACACACAAGTGTCAGAGCACCTTGGAGGGGGTTTGCCAGCGTGGGGACATCTGTGTGAGCCTTTGGGTGCTTTCCTGGTCTAGTGGAGTGAAAGGTTAAAGCAGCTGTTCACACAGAAAGGATAGAAAAGAAATGGCCAGGAGGCAAAAATCCCTGAGTTCCCATGAGTTGTTCCTCTGGCAAGACACACAAATGCATGTAAAGCTCCAGCAACATGAGGTGAAGCCCTGCTGAGGCTGGGCAGGGACAAGGCACGATGCTGCAAGCAGAGGTTGGAAAGCCTTTCATTTAAGGCTATGGTGGGTCACCTTGGTCACAGCCAAGCAACCCAACTCCAGACTTACAGCTCTTCAGTCAGGGCCAAGGTCTCATTGAGGAAACTTGTCTCAGGCTGAGGGGGAACCTCATTAACACTTACAAGCATTTAAAAGGTGGGTGTCAAGAGGATGGGGTGGCAATTTTCTGTGTTGTCTTAAGTGACACGACAAGGGGTAATGGACAAAAGCTGGAACACGAACAGTTCCATTTAAACACAGGAGGAGCAAGACCTTTGGTGCTGAGGGGAGGGAGCCCTGGCCCAGGTTGCCCAGGGAGGGTGTGGAGGCTCCTTCTCTTTGGGAGGTTTCCAACGCCCCCTGTACACGTTCCTGTGCCCCCTGAGCCAGGGGCAGCTGCTGGAGCAGGGGCTGGGGCTGGAGCAGCTCTGCAGGGCCCTGCCAGCCCCCAGCACTCTGGGGTTCAGTGGCACTCTGCTTTCTCTGAGTCTTCCAAATGGAGAGCTGAGTTTCACCCAGTCACGTGGGGAGGTAAATCAGTGGCAGAGCTGAGACTCTGGTTGCATCCAAGATCTCCTGGGTTAGGTAACAGCATCTGTCTGGGTGGGCTGACACATTCCCAATGCAGATGACCTTTACACAGATGGTCTTTAATGGTCAAAGAGTGACAGAATCTCAAGGGCTGGAAGGGACCTGGAAAGCTCATCCAGTGCAACCCCCCTGCCAGAGCAGCAGCACCTAGAGCAGGGCACACAGGGACTCATCCAGCTGGGGTGGGATGTCTCCAGAGAAGGAGCCTCCACAGCCCATCTGGGCAGCCCCTGCCAGGGCTCCCTCACCTCAACAGGGAACAAGTTTGTCCTTGTGTTGCTTTGGAACCTCTTCTGTTCCAGCTTTGTTTTGTTTCTTTTAGCACCAAGATTAAGATAAATGAACAGATGGATAGATAGATTTAAAACATGAATAAGCAAACAAGCCAAACCCAAAACTCATGTGGCCATTTTAACCAACCCCACTGAAAAACCCCTCAGGAGGGAGGGAGGTTTGGCTCCTGGGAGTCAAAGGATGCCAAGGGCTGGAAGGGAGCTGGAAAGCTCATCCAGTGCAACCCCCCTGCCAGAGCATCAGCACCTAGAGCAGGGCACACAGGGACTCATCCAGCTGGGTTGGGATGTCTCTAGAGAAGGTTCCTTCCAACCCAAACCCTGCTATGCTCCCTTGATGCTTCTCTATGCAGTGAACATTCATTTGCATCTCCATGGAGGGAAACTCAGGTCTCCACAAGGCTGGAGCCACCTTTCCCTTTGCAGCTGATTTTTCTTTCCTTTCTTGGTTGGGTTCTTTTCTCCCTATGAGGGGAGAAGAGAGCTGAGGTGGACTGGAGAAGGAGAGGAAAAGGAAAGCATGCTGACTCCTGTTATCCAAGAAAACGTATGTAAAAGGGGTTATTAAGCAGGGCATAAATCCAGCAACGAAAGCACAAGCGTCACCCCAGCGAACAAGGGCGGCATTGATGGGATACACTCACCGCAAGTGAAGGGCTGCCACAAGCTGGCTTGGGCTCATGATTCACAGTGCAGCCTGAATCCTGGCTCACAGGCAAGTGGGACAAAGTTGAGTTCACGGTGGAAGCTTCTCTTTTCATTGCACAGTCAGGGTGAGCCCAGCAAGAGGTGGGAGAAACGACCTGAGGATCCTGAGGGAGGCTCAGCCTAGGCTGCAGTGTTTGTTTGCCCTACCTAGAAGGTTTCTCCTGTGGAGTGGGAAGCCCCAGGTTGGATTAAAGCTGGATCACTTTCCTGACCAGCTGGTAGAGGTGGGATTTGAGAAATGGTGAGTCCTTCAGCTGGGGGTTAACCCAAGGAAGTGCCTTTAGGAGCAATGAAGCTCTTACGTGTGGTGTCCAACGCTTAGCACAACACATCTTCCCAGGGATGTTCATGGTGACATCCTCCAAAGTGAGGGAGGGGTGGAGAACACATTTGGATGCATAAAGAGTGAGGGCAGCCAGGCAAGGGAGGTTCTGCTCCCCAGTCCAGTTCTGGGCTGCCCAGCTCAGAAGAGACAGGGAAGTGCTGCAGAGAGGCCAGGGCAGGGCTGCCAAGGTGCTGAGGGGCTGCAACGTGTGTGTGAGGAGGAAAGGCTGCAGCCCTGGGGCTGCTGAGGCTGGGGAAGAGAAGCCTGAGCTCAGGGGCAGCTCAGCAATGCTGCTCAGTCCCTGCAGGGTGGGTGTGAGGAGGCTGGGGCCAGGCTTTGGTGTGTGGGGGCCAGGGGCAGCCCAAGGGGCAGCGGGCACAGGCTGGCACACAGGCAGTGCCCCTGGCCCAGGAGGAGCAAGTCCTTTGGTGCTGAGGGGAGGGAGCCCTGTGCCAGGCTGCCCAGGGAGGGTGTGGAGGCTCCTTCTCTTTGGGAGGTTTCCAACCCCCCCTGGACACGTTCCTGTGCCCCCTGAGCCAGGGGCAGCTGCTGGAGCAGGGGCTGGGGCTGGGGCAGCTCCAGGGGCTTCCCCAACCACAATGACTCTGTGACCTGATCTCAGTGCAGCTGCTTTTGCAGGTCTTGGGCTGGATGATCTCTGCAGGGCCCTTCCAACCCCTTCCCCCCCTTCCCCACTCTGTGATTCTGAGAGACAAACTCCTGCAGCTCTGCAGAACTTGCTCAGCACAAGCTGTGAGCTGGGGCTGCTGCTTGCACGGGAGCTGGGCTCTGTCCTGGAGCAACCAGCACCTTTCCTTGCCTTTTGGGCAGAGCTGGGCTGTCCCTGCAGGTTAGATGAGATATCTAGAGGATGGGAGAAGCTCCTTTGGTGCTGAGATAAGGGAGCCCTCTCCCAGGCTGCCCAGGGAGGGTGTGGAGGCTCCTTCTCTTTGGGAGGTTTCCAACCCCTCCTGGACACGTTCCTGTGCCCCCTGAGCCAGGGGCAGCTGCTGGAGCAGGGGCTGGGGCTGCAGCAGCCCTTCAGGGCTCTGCCAGCCCCCACCATGCTGAGATTCTGTGATGCTGTGCAATCGGGCTGCAGGCTCAGCACAACAACGTGTTGCACAGACGTGTGGCAAGAGACAAGAAGCTGCTGTTTCAGGTGGAAAATCTCTCAGCCCAGCTTCTGCGAGGGCAAGCAGTGATGGGGACAGGATGGGTCAGCAAACACTAGACCAGGTGAGCTAGATGAACAAAACTCTCCCTCCAAGTGCTCCAACTGCCAGTGCTGAGGTGATGGGCAGGATAAAGGAGGTTGCCTGCAGTCATGGATGAGGCCACATGGTACTTAGTGCTGTATAAACCTCTGCCCTAGGGACAACTGAGTCTATATTTGGGACAAGAGGTCTCAGCAAGGAGAGGAGAGACCGTGGTGAAACGAGGAGGGCACGTCATCCAGCGTGAATAGAAGTGGCCCAGCGATCCAAGTGCTTCCAACAGGAAACACCAGAGGGGTTTCTGGGAATAAACAAAAGGGCTCTGTGGAGATCTGATGCTGAGAAAGCTCCTCACACTCTCTCCTGTGTCCTCCACGGAGAACATTTCAAGATCCACCATCAGTTTAGAGTGACCACTTGCTAAGCTTGCAGCCCTTGGGAGCAGAGGTGGGCCATCAGCAATTCCAGGTGGAAAGGGATTTCAGCTCATTTCAGGTGTGCTGGGATCTCAGGGATGCAGCAATAAAACAACAGCAGTAGTAGGAACACCAGTGCCTCTGCATGTTCCCTCCTCAACCTCAGCTTCTCCAGAGCCTGTGACAAGAGGACTGAGCCTCGGTGACAGTTTGTGCTACAGGATGCCAAGCAGCTCCCCAACGTGGTTCACACTTACCCAGAACAGACATGAGCAAAGACCTTTAGGTTGTGCAAAACCATACAGCACCGATAAGAGCAATTTTGTGGCTTTCTCCTTCTGTTGTTTAAAGGATGGGAAAGGCCAAACCTCAGCGCAGGTTGGCAGCAGCCAGATGGATTCGTGCAGTGATTTCATTTAGCTTCAAATCAAGGCTGATTGAAGCGTGGCTACTCGCCAGGGGTGTTAAACATCTATTAAAATCCAACTCAGCTACTGGGCTCTAAAAATAGCCTTTGCTGATAAATGCCAAATGTAATACAAGCCTCCCAGGGGCTGTTTCTAGGTTGTTGTCTGCCTTGGGACCAAGTGTAAGGGGTTACCCAGGTGAGCAAGTTACAGGCTGGTGAGGTGATGTCTCATGGTGGAGCCTTCCTGAGCTCAAATGGCAATTCCTAAGGTCAGTCTGGACTGACACAACTCCCAGAGCTCCTGAGGATGTCAGACACAGCCCCATCTGTTCCCAACAGCAGAAGCCAGGGTAGGATTACAGCAAGCACTATGTGCCCTCAGGGATGGTGGAGAAAGAGGGGGAGAAAAAGCTAATTATGTCTGGAACCTGAGCTCACGGAGCAGTTGCAGTTTGTCAGGCTTCATGGACGTCCACTGCAGAGATAATGAAGGTGGAGGTTGCTGTGGGAGCTGGGCCTCTTAAGGAAACACTTCATCAGTTTAATGTCTTCATACTGCTTCAGGTTACTAGTTACACAGGCTGGAAAGGTCTCATGCTCCTGTCCTGGAATTGCTGGTCCCCCAGGGCACAGGAGGAGGAGGGAAGAGGAGATGAAGGCTTTTCTTTACTTGCTCTAGTGGAATGATGCTGGAATGGTTTTATTCCTGCAGAGGCTTCCACAGATGGGAGCAGAGAGGATCTAAGTGGCATGAGCTGCAACGAGTCTCCTCCTGCATCTGTCCTCCAAGAACCTGGCCCTCACTGGGTGATGGATTTATGGGGCAAGAGTTTCCATTTAGAATCATAGAGACAGGACGACAGAATCATTTTAGGTTGGAAAAGACCTTTGAGCTCCAATCCAACCATTCCTCCAGCACTGCCACAGCCACCACTAGCCCCTGGCCCTCAGCCACAGCTCCATGGCTTTGGGATCCCTCCAGGGATGGGGACTCTCCCAGCTCCCTGGGCAGCCTGACACAGGGGCTGAACAACTTTTTGGTGAATAAAAGGGTCATGGTCTAGTTACCATTTGCATTAACATACAGAAAATGGGTGAGATGACTGTTGGAAATAGGATGAAACTCAAAGCCAAGGAAGAAAGTGGCCCTTCAGCCATGGGCAGAGGCAAAGAGGTGCAGTGGAGCTATGAAAGCCACAAGGTCACAGGGATTCTGGGGAATGACAGGGTGAGTTCACGGCAGAAAAAAACTCACAGAGCTCTGTTCAATGCAAAGATGGGCTCTCATCAGTGCCCCACCTTACCCTGACATTGCTGGGTTTAACCTAACACAGTCACACTTCTGTCCTTATCGCCACGGGAACAAGAAACGCCGCAGAGCTTGGCAAAGGAATCCACCCGACGTGTCTCATTCTCCCTGTGGCAGCTCAGAGCTCTGACACTTCCTCACCCAGGAATGGTGATTTATTGGAGAGTCCAGAATAGGGCAATGACTCAAGGCTGGAGAAATGCACCTTGCACAGCCAGGAAACAAAGAAACCCAACCCTTTTAATTTAGTCAAGATGACTGGTGGCTTTTCACCTACTTTTAACCATCAAATCATCTGCCTGGCTTCCATCTATGCTCAGTGGGAGAGATCAGCATCTTCAGAGGCTCAGAGGTTTAAGCTACTATCTTGTAGCTCTTCTTCCTGCAGCTTCCAAGTGAGAGGGACCAAGTGTTGCGTGGGGATGGCTCAGGGGTCAATCCCCTGCTCCTGAGGCTTCCCCAGCCCTTCTTGCAACGCATCCACGCTCTTTCCTTCGAGTTCTTTGAGGGTTGACAACCAGAAGCTTCGTTTTTTGGGGTCTGCAAACTAAAACAAAGGTTTGCAAGGAGAGTCAGTTCCAGGATCTGAATAGCAAAGGGGAATGCTGTGTTTCAGGTCAGACCCCACAGCACCACACACACCATAACACGCCTCCTTGTTTTCTGCTTTGTTTTGTGTGGGGTTTTTTTTCGAGCTGAAACAAAACCAAGAAGAAAGCCTGAAAAAGCACAAAAATTAAAAAAAAGAGATTCTTTGTTTTCTACACCAAGGAGGGGAAAATAAAAAACCCCACACAAATCCAATTTCCTAATCTATCCCAGCCTCTCGTTTTTCAGGTCATTTGCTGAAAAGAAGGATTCATTCTTCACCTATCTCTGCGTGCCATAAACCATCTCCACCCCTGCTCAGGAGAATATGAATATTCTCAAGCTGCTGGAAAATTGGGCATCTGCACAAATTCTTCCACACAGTGCTATGTGCTGGGGGCTGTTTTCCCCCACAGTGCTCCTCCAGCAAGGCTGGGTTTCAACTTCTTTTTTGCTTGGTTTGCAGGCATGACCCTCCAAGCCAGACCTGGCTGCACTGTTACCAGGGAGTGTGCAAGCTCCTTTTAAACCCAGAGCAGAAGAAAGAAGGTTTGGTTGCAGGGATCTAACCTGGAAGCACTGTGAGCTCCTCTTTCTGCTCTTTATCTCACTGGGTGAGCAAAGGAACTCACTCACAATCTGTGGTGCCTGAGTGGGGAAGGGGTGGTAGGTAACTGCTGGGAGGGCAAAGAGGGAACGTGGGATGGGAGGAGATGTAGGGGCAGAAGCTGAGAGCTATAGAGGCATGAAAAGTGGGGGTAAAGGAAGGGGAGAACAGCTCAGGACTTGCTTTGAGCAGCACATGACAATCAAGCATCTGAAGAGAGAATAAAAATAGGGAAATGGTAAGAAATTAGAGCTTTGGCTGCTGTGTAATGTCAAACTTTGCCCTTTATTCAAAGCTCTCATTCAGGCCAGGGCTGCTGTTCTGGCTGTCTTGAACTCTGTAGTTGATAAAGTTGGATCAAGTCCCCCAGCCAAAGTCCTTGGCTGGTACACCAAACCCGAAACACCAAACACAGAGGCAGAGAGGAAGGGGGAAAATGTTATTGCTGCTTTCTCAGCTGAAAGAAGAGGGTGAGGGACAAGGAGCAGGAGTGGCAAAGCCTGGGCAGAAGCTTGGCACAACAAAAGCTGGGCATTTCTGTCCATCATCTTTCAAAGGAACCCAACTCAGCTACCAGTAAAGGGAGGCAAAACGTCCTTGCATCAGTTACCTGGAGCCTGTTTGGGTCCAGCATCCAGAACCTTTGACTGTGAGATCTCCAGTGGGCTGGATCCTCCACTCTGGCAGCTTGGCTGGAGATGCCAGCAGATCAGAGGGAGGTGAAATCATCCTTTGGCTCCAAGTCCAGCTTTGCTGTTTGTGTTCCTCACTTCCCAAACACAGCCCTGAAATCTGGGATTGATTGATTGACCACGTGGAACCAGGGATGGGGTTATTTCAAGGACCACTGGACCCATCCAGTTGGGATCCCCTTGGAGAGTTAAGTCAGCTTCCCAGCTCCTTCCTCCTGCCAGCGTGGCATGGAGCATCTGAACTTGGCTCAGCATCCCTGGGAACCTCCTGTCTCCTGCCCCTGTGACAACACAAAGGTCTCAGCTCACATACACCGAGTGTACCATGCCCAGGATGCCCTTCTGCTCACGGTGGCAATCACCCCCTGTGCACAGACCATTAATATTGTCACTCTGGAGCATTACAGCAGCCAAGAGTCCAAACATGATGCTGTAGTGTAAATGCCAAACTCTCCAGAAAGGTCAGAAAGCGTACACAGACCAAATGTGGAAAGGGCTGTGGTTAGACAGGAGATTCTTGGGCATATCAGTCACTGCACAACCCGTGTTTAAGATGCTCCAGCAGCAGCAAATGACGGATGTTTCCTTCTTTTTGTCCCTCTCTTCTCAACCCAGGCCACAGTACTGAAAACTCCCTGTCTGGAGGCATGATGGGAGCAGAAGGTATTTGTTATGTGACAGAGATGGCTACATTTCCACTGGATTGAAGTGGCATGAAGCTATTCATTCATGGTGTGGTACAAAGAACACAAACAGTCTGTTTCTTGCACTGTAGGTCAGGGAAACAGCAGGGATGGTAGAGCCAAGAGCTGAACCTGGTTCCCCTCGAGGACAACCCAGAGCCTCTCTGCTCTGAGGTGATGGAAAACACCCTTCCAGGCTAAAGTCTTGTGTGAAAGGAGATCAGCCTCAGTGCTTGAAAGAAAGACATTCCACAGGAAAAGCAGGGAAAGGACAGGAGAGAGAAGAAGGGAAAGTGTGGTTTGGAGTAGGCTTGGTTAGCAGTCACAATGGATTGAAGATTAGGTGATGCTGGTGACAGGACACATCCCAGGCTCTTTGCTCCCACAGCTGTGAGGCTGCAGTGTGCAGCAGGGAGGCTGGTGACAGGACACATCCCAGGCTCATTGCTCCCACAGCAGTGAGGGTGTAGTGTGCAGCAAGCAGCCTGGTGACAGGACACATCCCAGGCTCATTGTGAGGCTGCAGTGTGCAGCAAGGAGGCTGGTGACAGGACACATCCCAGGCTCATTGCTCCCACAGCAGTGAGGGTGTAGTGTGCAGCAAGCAGCCTGGTGACAGGACACATCCCAGGCTCATTGTGAGGCTGCAGTGTGCAGCAAGGAGCCTGGTGACAGGACACATCCCAGGCTCATTGCTCCCACAGCAGTGAGGGTGTAGTGTGCAGCAAGCAGCCTGGTGACAGGACACATCCCAGGCTCATTGTGAGGCTGCAGTGTGCAGCAAGGAGCCTGGTGACAGGACACATCCCAGGCTCATTGCTCCCACAGCAGTGAGGCTGCAGTGTGCAGCAAGCAGCCTGGTGACAGGACACATCCCAGGCTCATTGTGAGGCTGCAGTGTGCAGCAAGGAGGCTGGTGACAGGACACATCCCAGGCTCATTGCTCCCACAGCAGTGAGGGTGCAGTGTGCAGCAAGCAGGTGAGCTCCCCAAATGCGATGTGCCCTCAAAACAACTCTCTTTCCTTCCATCCCCCATGCACACACCTTTTCTGCCTGCAGCAGCAGCAGCAAAGGAAGGGTTGGAAACCATTTTGCATCAAGATCCCTTTGCATATGGCCATGAGGACATGAGACAAACAGAAGCCAGGCTCAGAGGTAAAGAGTAAAACAAGAGGAGGGGGGAAAGGCTGTGGACTGTGTGGCAACAAATGTTATTTGTTTACCATCTCTGCCAGTAAATAAAAAGGGCCCAAGATGGAAATAATGAATGGGGCTGGCAAATTAGTCACCAGAAATCGCTGCACTCGTAAAAAGTTATGGGCCCATGAACCAGAGGTTTGGAAGGGAGGGGGAAATAAAAAAACCAAGGTTGAAAAAAGCCAGAGGAGCTCTTGTCTTCAGACAAACATTTGTTACCCTGGGATTAATGGGGGTCGTGTCAGGGCATGGAAACCATGTAAAACAGAGCAGAGAGAATGAGAGGGGGAAACTCTTAGCGAGGGAGCCAAGGTGAAGTGAAGTTGGATTTGGGTCAAGTGAGCATTAAAGCACTGTCAAAGAAACCTGCCTTCCGAGCCAACAAAGACCAACATAAAAGAAGAGTCAAATTGCAGATAGAAGCACAGATAGAACAAAGTTGTGGGGTTTTGAAATCTCAAACCCAGCAAGAACAGATGATCCTCCAACCCTGGCTGAGCTGTTGCAGGGCTAAAAATAGCTGCCTGGTTTAACACATCTCCCACATTGGGAGTTCTCCTGGAGCATTGCAGGGCTGCTCATAACCCATAGCTCCCTGCTCCCTTCTGCCTATTGCCCCAAAGACGTTTTGGGACACCATTTACAGGTATGAGCACCTTAGAGGTGCTGGAAAGGCTTGGACATGATGTTGTTGGCCAACGTTGGGGTTTCAGTTCTCAGCTGCCACAGGCAGAGCCTGGAGTAGGATGTGGTTTGATAGCTCCTGCAAGGGGGATCTGCAACACTGGCTCCACCTTCTCGAAGGAAAGAGGCTGAAAATACTTTGACTTCCAGAAGTTTCATTTGGGTTTCTTCTTTATTAAAGCAGGGGCAGCACAGGCTGGAGCATTGACACGGGAAAGTGCAGCCCTCAAGCTCCATCAGTGATGAATGCAGCCCTGAGCAAGCCTGTTCACTGCTCCAGGGCTCTGCTCGCCCCAGGGTCTTTCATTCACATTTTAGGAGGCAAGCCCATGATTTGGAGAGGCTGTAGAGAGCTGCTCCCCCTGTTTTGGGGCAGAGCATTGCCAATGCTTTGTCCCTCTGATCACCTGGGAGCCCTCATCACACAGGGAAATGAAATCCAGGCAAAGACCAGTGTCACAAGCATCATGCCTGCTGCTCCTTGCCAGCTGCCACGAGGAAACCAGGGATGCTACAGCATAGAATCAGAGAATTGTTTGGGCTGGAGAAGCTCCTGAAGCTGCTGGGTCCCAGCCCTGCCCTCACCCTGCCACAGCCCAGCACTAACCCACAGCCCTCAGCACCTCAGCCCCACGGCTCTGGGATCCCTCCAGGGCTGGGCACTGCCCCAGCTCCCTGGGCAGCCTGGCACAGGGGCTGACACCCCTCTCAGGGAAACAGTTCTGCCTCAGCTCCAGCCTCAACCTCCTCTAAGGGTCCTAGAGGCTGCAGCAGCTCTGTTGCAACTGCAAATTACGGGCTCTCCAGTCTGCCCCAGGAACCTGTAATGACCAGGACACCAGCCTCTAGAGGGGTCAGTGATGACTGCATATTTCACTTGCTTTATTAGCAGAGAAGTTGGGTTTTTTTCTCTCTCTTCTCTGTTGTTTTGGGGTTGTTTTTTTCCGCCCTCTATTTCCTTTTTCTTCCTCCTGAAGGTTGTACTCAGGGCATGAGAAGCAGCCCATGGGTGGGAATGAACTCAAACAGCCTCTGGAGGTGAGGTTTACCTCATCATTTAACTCTGCACAGGCATTTGTGAAGCAGCAGGGAATGGCACCCAGGTTCACATGGCAGCCAACTGTGATTGTCCCACAAGCTGTGACCCTTCAGGGAGGAAAGGAAAAAGAGAAGCAAGTAGGGATTTCAAGCTCCATGACCATCCACAGTTAAAAGAGAGCAGCTGCCACAGGTTGTCTGGGCTGAGTCTGGCCTCTCAGATGAAATCTCAATTACACTGAGAACATATTTTCTTGGGGAGGGGAGAGGAGGGAGGGGATGAAATTGCAAGCAGGCCTCTAGACCTGACTGCATCACCAGGCTGTTTTGAAACACAAACCCTCCACACCAAGCAGCTGCCCTACTGTACCCAAGAGCCACAGCTGCCTCGTGGCTTTGCTTCAAATGACACCCAGGCCTTGCTTTTTTCCATCTCATCTCAAGCCCCTGCTGCAAACTGATGAACAATTCCCTTTGCCAGCAGCTGCTCACAAGGCTGCTAATGAGCATTCATCAGGAAGGAGTAAACAGAGGAAGATGAAGGGGGGAATAAAGGCAAGCTTGGAGGGGAAAGGGGTGGTTTTTTAACTGGGGTTACAGTTGTCTCTGCAGGCATTGCTAGGGTTTGTCCTTTTTTTAGCTCAAAATCAGCAGCTCCTCTTTGCCAGAGCAAACTGGGCTGAGGGTGCAGCTGTGCTGAGGAATCCTGTGGGCACTCAGTAGCCTGAAGCCTTTTCCCCCCACCACAGGCAACCACAGGGGTGATGCCCATGTGGATGTTCTTGCAGAAGCTTTCTGGGGCTGCCAAGATGAGTCCCAGCCAAATTGAGCAGTGGTTTAGCTCTGAATCAGAAAGGCCAGTGTGGTTTTAGTGCAGTGTAGCTGATCCCCTGCACTGAATCCCTGAGTAGTTGAGGGGTTGGGAAGGGTCCTGCAGAGATGCTCCAGGCCAATCCCCTTGTCCTATCACTGGCCCCATCCTCCTGACATCCACCCTTTAGGTATTTATCAGCATCGATGAGATTTTTCCCTTCCAACCCCTCAGCCTTCTCGTCTCTAGGCTGAACATCCCTAGGTCTCACAGCCTTTCCTCATCAGAGAGATGTCCCAGCTCCCTCAGCATCCATACCTTCATCTTCACAAGGGTGAGGAGGGCTCAGGGCCAGGATGAACACTGGGGCAGTGCAATATAGGACTAAAACTGCCCAGTACAAGAGGTCTCTGGTCTTGGCCTGTGGCTGCAGCACAAGGCATGATGGAAATACAACAGATGTGCTGGTGTGAATGGGTCTCATGGTGCTTTCAGAAGATGAGAAAGCTGAAGCCCTCCATTAAGTAGGCTAAAAAAAGTCCCTAGTGCCTTAATCTCTTTTGTTGGACACTGGAAACTGAATCCCCAACGCAGGTAAGTGTGGATGTGTTGCTCAAGCTGTGTCTCTTAGCCCAGTGTCTCCACTTTCATTGTGTACAAAAGCAGATGAACCCCTGACAGACTGTAAGACCAGAGCAGGCATGAATGATGACCCTTGGACAGGCTTGAGGTCAGGCTGATGTTTCCCTCCAGGAGCACCCTCAGGAGCCAACTCTGGGTCTGCTCAGTTCATAGGGAAAGCACAAAGCTAGGGAAAGCAAAGGATATGGAGATGGGTCCTTTCCAGGAGAAATCCCTGTGTTATCTATTGGGAATAAATCAAAGCATTCCATGCAGTGAACCTTAAGGCAACCTGCAAAGCTTGTTGACACATCTGGAGACTGCTGTGGGATTTAAGCCATTATGTCCACCTTAGGTGTGGTGAAAACAGCCTAGACAAAGCCTGTGGATGTCCCAGATGAACAGCAAGGGAAGGCACTGGTCACAAAAAGGACTTTGTCCCTGCTGTTTCAAGGAGCACATCCCAAAACCCCCACTCCAGATGCATCAGCTGCTTCACTTGTCCTGGAAAGAGACTTAATCCTTCTGGTGTGGGCAGATGCTCCATGGCCCCAAGATCCCAGGGTGTGGGAAGGCATGGCCAACTCCTATCACACTTTCATGGGCTCATGGCTGAGGAGCTCTCTCAGAAGGCTTTGGAAGTGGAGAGGTCATTTGTTCAGATGCTTTCAGAGGGATTGTCCCAAAGCCTTGAAGAGCTGAAACGAGCACCTGGATGAAACCCAAACATTTCCTGCTGGCATAAGCTCTCCTGCTACAACACCAGGGAGAGAGGTTTGGGTTTAGTTTGCAGTCTGTTCCAAAGCAGAAGGGGGACTTTACTGGAACTGCCAGTAAGTTCAGCAGCACAACCAGGAGCCTTGCCTGGGATATCTCCCGTGGTTCCTGGTGAAATCTATCTGCTCCTTCTTTTCTCAGGAGAGGAGGGTTTTTCTCTCTCTGTGCCACTTTCCCCCCATTCCTCTGGCATGATCTGTGAAGCCACAGTCTTCTATAACTGCTGGCTCAGTGCTTGTTCTCCTTTCCAGGGCAGAAAGGTTTTACAAGGAGAACTGAAGAAGTTCTTGGGTTCATCTCTCATCTTGGATGACAGAGATTCGAAGGGACATTCCTCTCGTGCTGTCTCCAGCAGCTGTGTAACTGTCAGCCTTTGGGGCAGTGTAGCTCAGAGACCTTTGTGCATGCCTTAGTTTGCATTCCAATCTTGATATCAGGGCCAGTTCTCATTCCCTTTCCATGGACAAGTCTGTTGTGAGGACCAATTGAAGAAAGACTCCACCAAGGGAGTCTTGTCTGTGATGACATTTCTGAAGTGTCACTTAGGTGTTCCAAACAATTACTTAACAACCTCCTCCCCTTGTGTCAGGTTGATCAGCTTTCCTTACCCTGCAACCCCTGAAACCAAAATGCTGGGTGACTAAAGCCCCCCAGGACTTGTGCCACAGAACTCAGTGAACAAGGAATATCCAAATCTGGAAAGCCTCAGTCATATATCCCACCCTTGGTCTGGAAACTTGCACCTGATCTGCACCACAGAAGCCTGTCCTGAGCAGCCAGCTTCACCTCTGAGGTCAGAAGTTGGGGGTATGGGCAGCAAAACCATCACACAAGCAGCACCAGAGGCTCCAGAAGATGGTCGGGAGCACATGGAGCTGTTGCACAGCGTCACTGGGTAGAAGGTGCACCTAGGTCAGGGCAACCTCTGCTGCCAGTAAAGGCTGCAGGATGGAGAGGTTGAGAGCAGCACTGGTGAGCAGCACTTGCAGGTACTGGTGAAGGAAAAGCTGGACGTGAGCTGGCAAGCCAGCAAGCCAACCATACCCTGGACTCCATCAGAAGCAGCGTGGCCAATAGGCTGGGGAGAGGTGAGTCTCTTCCCCTCTACTCCCTTCTGCTCAGATGGATCCTAGGGCTAGAATATCCCTCCTAGGAGGAAAAGCTGAGAGGCTTGGTGGTGTCCAGTCTGGAGAAGACAAGACTCTTGACGGAACCTTAAAGCAGGCTCATGAGGAAAGTGGAGATGGACTTTTTTAGCAGGGCCTGTAGCAACAGGACAAGGACTGATGGGTTTAACCTAGAAGAGAGTAAATTTTGACTAGATACGAGGAAGAAATGTTTGTGATGAGGATGGTGAAACACTGGCACGGGTTGCCCAGAGATATGGCCCATGGCCCCAGCCCTGGAAACCTTCCAGCTCAGGTTGGATGAGGCTCTGAGCAACCTTGTCTAGCTGAAGATGTCCCTGTCCATGATAAGGAGTTGAGCCAGATGACTTTTAAATGTCCCTTCCAGCCTGAGCTACCCTTTCATTCTACAAGGGCTGCCCCAGTTCTCCGTGCCAATGCCAAAATCACCAGCAGGCTGAACTGGGAGTTGCTTTTAGGACTTTACACTCGGTCAGATGAGCAGATCCAGCCATGACATGGGGGTGAACGTGTCATTTGCTGCAGGAGCAATGAGACTGTGGACAGAAGTGGCTTGGAAGAGGGTGCATCAGGAGAAATGCTGTTTGTAAGGCAGAGATTTCGGTGGCTAAACTGCTGCAAGCTGCAGCCTTCACTTTCATACCTGCCACCCGTGTAACTTGTGTTCCTCCTCAGATGCTTTCAGCAGGGATTCTGCCATCTGGGATAGAGTAGCTCCATCTCCACACTTGCACAGGGCCTTGCTCTAGTGGGGCTTGGTGTTGCCTGGCCCTGAGGCATTGAATTCACCCAGCTGTCGACGAAACAAAACCTTGAGGAAGAGGAGTGAGCTTAGTGTGGCATGGCAAGAGAAACAAGCAGCATTTCTTCGATGGCAGAAGTCTCTAGCAGAGACTATTTGATAGTCTGTCTTTTATAGTTTGTTTTATGTTGTTTTTAACCACAAAGACACCTGAAATCCCCTAAACACAGGCTGATTTCCCCCTCTGTGTGGTAGTTGCCCACCACATGATTCTACAGCAGCTCCTAGGTGCTCCCAACCCAAGGCAAAGCTCTCAGAGCCCAGACCTCTAGAGAGCTCGCAGGTCCACTCAAGGCAGGTGGAGAAACACTTGAGGCAAGAGGGAACAAAGTGGATTGACAGCACTCCTTCAGCACAGTTAGCAGTGGAGGTGGGGCAGGTGTCCTGACAGCCTGTCCCATGTCCCCGTGGAGCAGTTGGACGTTAACACCTCACCGCCGGGAACCAAAGCTGCCGAGACATCCCCAGCACCCCCAAACATCACCTCTCCAGAGACTGGGGTGAAGCAGCAAGCCATCCATGCTGTCAGCACGTCTGCTCAGGCTCCTCCTGGCACTGTGGAGCTCAGTAAGGGTGGAAAGTTTCTTAGCAAGCAGAGAGGGAGGGGGTGGCACATCTGGATACACTTGGGGCCGTGTGCAGTGGCAGCTGTGCCGAGCGCAGCCGTTGAACCCAGGAGGTTCCTCTGGAACCCATTGCTGAGAGCTTTTTTTTTTAATGCATCAACTCGAGACCAAAATCTGCTTGGCACCTTCTCATCTGGTTTCCCCTTACAGCTGGGCTTCTGCTCCTTATCCAGGCTTTTCCTCAAGAGGCTTAAAAATAGACGCGGCTGCTGCGGCGCCGTCAGAAGAAGCCGTGCTGCTCTTCCAAGGGCTTTGCTGGAGGGGAGGGGAGGGGAGGGAAATCTGCTCTCCTTGGAACTGAGCAGGGTGTGAACGGCAGGAATGGCTGTGGGAAAGCAGTGGGAAGAGATGCTGAGCTGTGCTCAGCCGTGGGAGCTCCCTCCCCGCCAGCATTTCCCTGGGGCAGCCCCCCGGGCAGATGCGTGGTCAGGTAGCATCACGTCCCACAGAACAGGAGAGGCTCTCAGCTGCTGTGCTTGGGTTTGAGCAGGGTGTTGTGGCTTTAGGTCACAATGCCTGATTGGAAAGGTTGCAACTTGTTTCTCAGGGTGCAGACCCCCACCTCCCCACCATAAAATATGTTCTTTCACCCAGTTTTAGACAACTACAGGGTGGGTGAGCTTGTTCCCTGGGGTCCTTCTGCAGCCTGCAGAGATGAGACACCCCTCAATGGGGATCTGAACAGCCCTGTCACCGTCACACGAAGCTCATCAGAAGCACCAGCAAGCTCTGAGCATCCTTCGGGTGGCAGGAGCATCTCTCTGGGTCATAGTTGCGCCCAAGAATCATTTTTAGGAGCAGGATGGGCTGCCTGGGTGATACTTGCACCTCTGGAGAGGTTCTTCTTCCATTCCAAGAGTAGAAAATGTTATGGCACAGCAGGAAGGTTGAGTAGAGAGAGGAAGGTCTTGCAGAGGGGCTGGCTCCTCACAGCCCACTGCTGCAAAGCAGAGCCCAGCAGCAAGAGAGAACAATGCACTGGAGCAGCAGCAATAAAAGATTATGAGCTCAGCCTTCCCACCTGGCCAGAGGAGCTCATTTGATGCTAATCCATGTATTTCTCATAAACCCTTATTTGAAAAACCTGCTGCTGCCTGCTCACAGGGTGTGTTTCTGTTTAAGGTGCTGCCCTGAGCCCAGCAGCAGACGTGGCCCCTCCAGCTCCCCTCCTCTCCATCACTGGCATGGATCAAGGCTTGAGCCTAACCCACTGGTGGGCCCAAGCATCACGTGCCAAGGCAAAAGGATTGGCTGGGTGAGTTGCAGAAGAGGGGATGGAGCTGGAGAGAGCTGGTGAAGGGGATGGGGATTTGCTCTTTGTTTCTTTCCTGGGTGTTTCAAGAACTTCCCCAAGTGCCCTTGAGGGACCTGTGTGTTTGTTCTCTCTTGCACACACTGTGGAAGACTCACAGTGTGAGTGTGTGTACAGTGTGTGCTCACAGTGCTCCTTCCTCTAGCGTAAAGCTCATTCAGATTCAGTGCTTACTGGCAAGCTACAGCTAAATGCATCACACAGAGACAGATACAGTATGTGGCATGTCATCAATAACGTGTGTACAGCACATGTGCACATGCACCATGTATGTTGTGTGTGTCCATAGATACAGGGGATATAGGTACAGGTGTCCACAAACTGTGGCTAAGGACTAACAACATTTAAGAGGCCAGTGCTGGGCTGCCCAGCTCAGGAGAGACAGGGAAGTGCTGCAGAGAGGCCAGGGCAGGGCTGCCAAGGTGCTGAGGGGCTGCAACACGTGTGTGAGGAGGAAAGGCTGCAGCCCTGGGGCTGCTGAGGCTGGGGAAGAGAAGCCTGCCCAGGGAGGGTGTGGAGGCTCCTGCTCAGGAGGTTTCCAACCCCCCCTGGACACGTTCCTGTGCCCCCTGAGCCAGGGGCAGCTGCTGGAGCAGGGGCTGGGGCTGGGGCAGCTCTGCAGGGCCCTTCCAGCACACACCATGCTGGGATTCTGTGATGCTGTGCAATGGGGCTGCAGGCTCAGCACAGCAAAGTGTTGCACAGACGTGTGGCTATGGTGGGTCCTCTGCAGGGCCCTTCCCAGCACTCAGGGGTTCTGTGAACCTGCAGGGAGCACGTTTGAGGGCTTTCACACGCTTTCAAACTTCATTGCCCACAGACTCTGTCACTTTTCACGTTTCTTGCCCTCGTGGCTGTGAAGGCACCTTGGAAACGCGAGTGGCTGATTGTAAGCAGAGGGTGCAAGGGCCCAGAACCAGCATTTTAAGAGGTGTGAACGCTGCTCAGCACGAGAGCTCAGGGAAATCTGCTCACAAGCTGCTCCCAACCCGCTCCCTTCCCAGCAGCTGGAGCAGAGGAGATCAGCTCAACCTTCCCACGAGACCCTGGGCTCCTTCCCTCACCTTCCTCCTGGCCAAAACACACACCCTTGTGCATCCCCACAATATCCAGGGGGTATTTCCAGCTCGAACCAAGAGCCTGCAGCACATCCCGGGGTTAAATGTGAAATATGCTGGCTCCAGTATCACAGCAGCTGGCACAAGGGGCTGCTGGGCTGATTGCTGCCACCCAGCACTCACCAACCCTGGCTGTGCACAGCTGAATTGCCCCCTGAGCATCCCTGAGGGCCTCAGGGAGGACATTAGCTCTCCTGTTTGAGAGAGAAAGCTGAGCCTCTCTGGCAAATGAACATGATGGGGAGGTGTGTGTGTGTGTGTGCACACGTGTTCTCCTGCCTGGAGGGAGGCAGAAGGACAGTGGTTGATGTCAGGAGGATGGGATGGTGTCCAGCAACAGGGCAAGGGGTAAGGGGCACAGGCTGGAACACAGCAAGTGCCGCTGGAACAAGAGGAGCAAGTCCTTTGGTGCTGAGGGGAGAGAGCCCTGGCCCAGGCTGCCCAGGGAGGGTGTGGAGGCTCCTTCTCTTTGGGAGGTTTCCAACCCTCCCTTGGACACGTTCCTGTGCCCCCTGAGCCAGGGGCAGCTGCTGGAGCAGGGGCTGGGCCTGCAGCAGCTCTGCAGGGCTCTTCCAGCCCCCAATGCTGAAACAAGCCATGAAGAGATGGTAATTCATCAGCACAGCAAGCAAGTGGCTCAGTGGAGGACAGGGGAGGCTGCTGCTCTCAAGAAGGTGATTGTTTTCATTACTCAAGTAAGCACAACTGATCAGTGCCCAGGTTGAGCCCAAGCTGCTCCTGTGCTTGTTTTCACCTCCTAAGAGCAGCTTTCTCTGTCCTGAGGTTGCAGAGACCAGAGGGAGGGGTTTCTTTTTCACCATCAGCATCCCAGACCTCACTTCTGTAGGCAAAGCACATCCCAGCAACTTGCTGTCAGTGCCAGGACCCTGCTCCCACCTCAACCCCAGCAGAACCCAGGGGCAGCAGCTCTCTTGCCTGACAAGGTTACACAAGGCAGCATCGACCTCCTGGTCTTCACTACCTCCTTTGCTTTGCCATTTCACTTCACCTGCAGCCAGGTAACTGCTCAAGGAAACTCTCCCCACAACGTTGTGGATGGCTCAGGTGAGTTTTGGGACATCCCCACCAGCAGCACACAGGCCAAGGCAAAAAAAACAACCCACACCATCAGTACAAGCAGGACTGTTCTTGTTGTGAGCTAGCAAAGGGGATGGAAATGATTAACAGCTTTGCAAACTCTCAGGATCCCTTTGTTGTTGTTGTTATTATGATATAATAAAGGGGATGAGGGGAGGAACAGAACCATCAACCTGCCCCCTTGCAGGTGGCACAGCTTGAACCCCAGAGGTTTTGCTTTGGCCCCAAGCAGCTGGAGAGCAAGAGGTGGCAAGGCAGCTCTGCGTGGAGGGCAGGGCAATGCCTCACCTCCAGCCTCAACGCCAGGATCACGAGTGTGTGCTCCCACATAGGACATCTAACCAGCATTTCCACCACAGGGAGCTCAGGTCCCAGCTCTGACAGCTGCTGGGTGAGTTGTTCCATGTCCCTGGGCTGTGTTTTTCTCCCACAGGGGAGCGACGAGGCAAGTCAAACAAATAGTGAATGTTCCAGCTCACCAGCGACTCTGCAACAACCCCAACTCCTTCAAATTCATTCCAACAGAGTGGAAAGGTTCTTTCAAGCTCAAGACAGGCTTTTTTGTTGTTGTTTTGGAGTGGTTTGGGGGTGGGTGTTTTTTATTCCTTAAGTGTTCTTAAAATAACTTGGAGGAGATTTCCAAACAGGGACTTGCTCCACATCAGGACAGCAAAAATGGGTCTAAACAAAGCAATTCCACATGTGCAAATAATGGGCTGCTTCTCCTCCTCAAATAGGCTGGTTTTTTCCTCCTCAAATGAATTGCTTTTCATTCTCCTGGTTTATTTCTAAAGGTTTGTTGGGTTTGGGGTTTTTTCCTTCCCCCTCTCTCAAAAGAACAGTCTGGTGACCACCAAACTCTACCCAGAGAACATCTGTGCTTCACCAAGTTCTAATTTGCTACCAAAATAATTCTTCCTAAAGATAAATCCAAGCCAAAGTCACTTTCTTCTCTTCCTTTTGCCTGGCTGAGACTTTCCCTCCAGGAGGGCTGGGTGGTTTCATCCTTCCTTGAGCCTGAGCTGCCCCAAGGCTGCTGTCAAAGGAGAACAGGAACGAGTGCAGGGAGAAGGGAAGCTCTTCTGCAAGCTGCCATCTCCCCTTTGACCCTTCCATTGAGGATATCCAAGTGTTCCCAGTGTGTTTCCAGGGGTGAAGCACTGGGAGTCTTTCTCTTACTTGTAGGGCATGGGCTCAGCACTACAACCCAGCCCATGGGGAGGAGGAACCACACATGAGGATGGCTGGATCGTGCCAGTGAACAGATCTTCCAGCATGGTCAAGCCAGCAAGGGTGTTTAACCAGCTGTAGTGATGGATGGATGACACACATAAATCCCTGAGGCTGGATGGGATCCACCTGAGAGTGCTCACCAGGCACCCTCCATCATCTACCACACAGGGCAACCAAAGGTTCAGGCCCAGCCAATGATGGACAGGTCCTGTTTGACCAGTCTGATCTCCTTCTGGGAGGGGAAGGCTGTGGATGTGCCTTCCTGGGCTTCAATAAGACCTTTCACAGTGTCTCCCACAGCATCCTCCTGGAGAAACTGGCTGCCCAAGGCTTGGATGGACCCACTCTGAGATAGGTGGACAACTGCTTGGATGGCTGAGCCCAAGAGTGTGGTGAGGAATGGGGTTAAACCCAGTTGATCACCAGTGGTGTTCCCCAGGGGGTCTATTCTGTTTAACCTCATTTATCAGTGAGGCTTAGATTGGACATTAGGAAGAGCTTTTTCTTCCCTGGGAGGGTTGTTGAAGCATTGGAAGGAGCTGCCCAGGGAGCTGGTGGTGTCCCCATCCCTGGAGGCATTCAAAAGATGCAGAGATCCTGAGGGACGTGGTTTAGTTCAGTGATGGGTTTGGCAGTGTGGGCTTAGTGGTTGGATTTGATGACCTTAAAGGTCTTTTCCAACCCTGAGGATTCTGTGCAAGTCCTGTGAAAGCTGCTGGTGAGCAGCTCAGAGGCTGCTGAGCTGGATTTTGGCAGGACACGAGGTAACAGAGAGCCCTGGCATCACACCACAGCAGTTACTTGTCATCACTCAGGGTATGGAGTGTTTCAGTGCAGACTTGACACGCTTTCAACCCAGATGGCAAAGCACTGTGGGCACGGCAGAGTCAGCAGAGGGGAGAACAGGCTCCGGAGCACTTCCCTGACAAAGGAGAGACCATGGTCAATGTGCAAAACAAAGTGGCCAGTGAAGGCTGGTGAGGATCTTGGAGTTACCCTGTCCTGGCAGGACAAGATCTTTGCTCCATCCACAGCTCCCAGGAGAAGAGCAGTGGGGAGGGAAACTGCTGCAGGGCTGCCATGGGAAAGGGTTTGACTCCTTGGTAGCAAACAGCTGCTGTTGAGAGGAGCAGAATGTTTGCTGGAGGAAGATGAAAAGAGGCAGATGACACCCAAGACAGCCCCTGCTGAGTCAGACTGAGGCTGCAGCCCTGGTGAGACCTTGTGGTGCTTCCCAGTGGGTTAAGAGGGAGTTGAGTTGTGCCTCTCCTAGTGACTGAGCTGTGCTTGGGAAGGGGAGATCCACACTGAGATGGAGAAACAACAGGAGACAGCAGGAGGAAGGAGAGGAGAGCCCACGTGGGATGCTCACCTGGGGCAGGAACAGAGCTTGGTACAGGGCTCCTCTCCCTGGTCTGAAAGGACTCGAGAGGTGGGGTGTGTGGTTCTCCTTGGAAATCCACGAGGCTGGATGGGATCCACCTGAGAGTGCTGAGGGAGCTGGTGGAAGTGCTCACCAGCCACCCTCCATCATCTACCACACAGAGTAACCAAAGGTTCAGGCCCAGCCAATATGGCTTTATGATGGACAGGTCCTGTTTGACCCCCAGTCTGCTCTGCAGCTCCAGGACAGGAGCGTCCTTCCATCCCCATGCCATGAGTAGGAGGACATGGACTCACTGGGGACTCATTTCCCACCAAGAGGAAAACCTTGGTCTGTGTTGGCTGCAAGAGAGTGAGAACAAGGTGAAGGAGGGGATGAGGGTGGACAAGGGAAAGTGTGGCACGTTCAGCTGCTTGGGAGCAGGTTTAGGGTGAGTGTTGCCCATTTAGCAGAGTCTCTTTCCTTTGGAGACAAGTAAATGAGCATCTGAGGGGGGACATTGAGAAGAAAACTGACGGCTGGAGCTGTTGAGCAGCTAAAAAAAGCAGATTGTGGTCCACTGGGTGAGCCCAGCAGGAGCTGAGGGCTTTGCAGATCACAGCTGAGCCTCAAAAGCAGCAACCCCTGGCTGGTGGGAAGCCTGAGACATGGGGACACGAAGCACGATGGAGCAGGGAAGGTCACAGGGCTCAAGTACAGCCTCAGCTGGTGCTGCAGCTGCAATAAAAGGCTGAAGTTACTCCACAGCCACTTTCTGTTTCACCTCTTGTGCCAACACTCTGGTTTAGTTCTTCTTTTTGGCTGGGATTTACTCCTTTGGCTGGGATTTACTCCAGTGGCTTCCATCGTTGTCAAGGCAAGAGCCCTGGTGTCTGCTTCTTGCTGAGCCAAACAAGGAGCCTCCACTCTCCCTCATCCCTCACACTTCTGCCCTGCATCTTCCTCACACCTTTGCCTGATTCCTTCCCCTCCAGGTTTGCAGGAAGGCTGAGGCTGCCCAGAACGGGTCACACTTTGGGGTAAGCCCCCAGTTTGTGCTGATTTCCCTCCATGCCTGAGGTGACATGGGAGGGGAGGCAGCGAGCAGGGGATTGTCCTTGCAACTTTTCATCCTTCACAAAGCACTCGAAGGCTAGGGAAGGTCTCCAAGTATTACTTTCCCTTGTCCAAGCCACGAGGAAGCTGATACCAGCTTGTCTCCACTGCCCATAAAGTGTTCTCTGGTGTTTGGTTACAAGAGCTGGTGCAGGAGTTGAAGGAGATGTCAGCATGGCAGCTCTCATGGGAAGATCTGCCTGGCTTTAGGCTTCTCATTTGCAAAGAAAACCTTGGATTTGCAACCCCCTGATTCCTCAGACAGCCAGGAAAGGGGGGAAAAGAGGAAAAAAACCACAGCCCTTATCTTGTTCTTTCTGTTTTCCTTCCTCCAGCTTGTGTCATTTCTACAAAAAGGGACGATTTGGAGGTGTCTGACTGCAGCTCCCTGCCTGGGATCCCAGAGAAAGGATGGGCAGCAGCACGCTGCAGCACAGGGAGATGCTCCAGAGCAGGGCTGGGTGGCCTCTTGCCCAGCTCCCAGCATTGAAGAGGTAGATTTTGCAAAGCCAAACCAATGACTTTCCTTTCCTGTCCTTCCAGAATCACTGAGCAGCTTGGAGTCCTTGGACAGATCCAGCCCAGCACTTTGGAGACCTTTGTCTTCAGCTGCAGTGACTCATCCTGACAGGTGCCAATTGTTCTCTGTTGACTCTAGAGGAGGACAGATCAATCCAGGCTTTGTTTTTTCCAGCCTGCAGCCCTGTACATTGCAAGCAGATGACTCTTCCCACTGTGTTTGCATTGGCAAACAGCAACCATCAATCTCCTGCTTGCTCAGGGTTGATGGGGGGGGGGGGTTTCTTACCCTTTTCCATATCCACCAAATCCTATTTGTCTTTATTTGCTTCAGACAGGAGCACAACCTTGAGCTTGCTCCAAAGGACCCAACTGAAAGGGGATAAGAGGCTGCTGGCTGCTGCAGAGGCTGTGGAGCCAGTCCCATCCACTTTCAGTGCCCTGGGCTTGGTGCTTCTCACAAACATGGGATTATGCTGCTTCCAGAACAGAAACCACCAAAAGGCCCCATGGTGGGGTGGGAGCAGAACACATTCATTGCTTTCACACGTGTTCTGAGAAGGATGGAGAGGGAGGGAGGGAGGGAGAGGGGAGCCAGCTCTGTGAGAGCTGGAGCTTTACTAATTGGTGAGGCTGTCCCTCTCCCCCAGCCCCTGGGACAGCAGCCTTTGAGGAGGTCTGGGCACAAATTCATGGCAAAGCACAAGTGAAGAAGGAAGAGAGGATGGGAGAGAGAGAGAGGGGAAGGGGGAAGAGCAAAGGGAAGGTAAATCCTGGCCATACACAGCTTGATGCTTCTGTTGTTATCAGGCAGCTGTGATCTGAAGGTGTCTCTGCTGCTGCTGCAGCTCCGTTGCACAGACCTCACACCACCAGGCTCATCCTCAGTCTTCAACATTCCCTGAGCCTGAGAACCACAGAGCTCTGCACATGGGGAAGCTGAAACACGGAGGAAAAAGCCAGTCTTTTCCCCCACAGCCTGGGTGGACGTGGCTGAGCTGAGGACAAGCCTGTTTCACCCTACCCTGAGCAGAGTGTGGACCCTCTGCACTTACAGCTGCAGCCCAAAAAGCACGTGGCCCTTGGGACACAGTGAGCAGACGCTGCTGGGGACGAGGAGAAGAGATGCTGTGGCCACCACCCTGAGACAGATGCAGCTTAGATCTTTCTGTGCCTTAAAAACCTCGTGGGCAGGATGGAAAGGGAACACAAGGCAGCTCTCCTCAGTGTGTTACAGACTCAGGTCCAAGTGTGGGACCTTCCCTTACCCCTGCCCACGTCCCCTCTGCACAATTCCTTCCCACCAAGGCCCATGGGCAGCACCCTACAGCCCTGAGGAACCATTTGCTCTCACCTCCTGCCTCTGACCCCAGGAGGAGGGTAGAGAAGTGAGAAGGGAGCTGTCAAACCCTGCAGCCACTGAATCTCTTGTTTGACTTGTTTTTGTCACCACGTAGCATTAGATTTGTGAGCTGATGGGGAAAGAAAGCCCTTGCTCTGATCCTCTGCTGAGCTTCTGCTGTGTCCTGTGGCCACAGGTTCCCCAGGAGGGTGCAAACGTGCCAGCCTGGCATCACAGAGCCACCTCTGCTCTCTGCCTGTGTCTTGGCTGTAACATCCAAGAGCCAGAGTTTAAGAAGAAAAGAAACCCCCCAGTCCTTGTTTTCCAGCCTTGGCCACAGATAAACACCTCAGCTGGATCCCATCAGCTCAAAGGGACTCCTCCAGGACAAGGGACAAGAGACAGGACAAGGACAAGAGGCTTTGATACCTTGATCTTGCAGCAGCTGAGCACTGCAAGCGCTGCAGGGAAGGAACACGGTCCCTGCTCCCACTGCTGACTCCTTTTTCCCTGCAGATCAAGAGGGCAGCTGCTGTCCCTGTGCCCACAGCCTCAGGTTTGGGCAGTGCTTCAAGTCCTGGCTCAGCAAAGCAACAGGAGCAGCCACCTCTGCCCTTCAGCAGGGTGATTTTATCACCTGGCAGCGTGGATGGGCCATGCCTATGGGCTGGTGGGTTTTGCTAGTTCTGGTTCCAGCTGCTGACCTCAGTATTAAAGCTGAGTTCACGAGCGTGGAGAGAGATTGCAGCTGCCTCTGCTCACGTGGCAGCTGTCTCAGCAGTGCCCTTCAGTTGCAGAGCTGTGATGCACTGGCTGTGCCTGGGGCAGAGTCTGCTGTGGCCACAGTGGATGAACAGAAAGGTTAAGTAGCAGATGTTGGGGGCACAGACACGGCTCCTTGCAGGAGGCTCCTTCAGAGATGGAGCCAAGGTGGAGTGGCAGCATACCTGTACCAGTTCCCAAGGTGCCACTGGGAGCAGAGAGAAGATCCACAAGCCATAAAACCTTGGAAGCATGGAGCTGTTTTAGTTGGAGAAGCCCCTGGAGCTGCTGCAGTCCCAGCCCTGCCCTCACCCTGCCCCAGCCCAGCACTGACCCACAGCCCTCAGCACCTCAGCCCCACGGCTCTGGGATCCCTCCAGGGCTGGGCACTGCCCCAGCTCCCTGGGCAGCCTGGCACAGGGGCTGACACCCCTCTCAGGGAAACAGTTCTGCCTCAGCTCCAGCCTCAACCTCCCTTGGGGCAGCTGCAGCCCCTTTCCTCTTGTTCCACCACTTGGGAGCAAAGATTCACACCCCTGCAGCCACAGCCTCCTGTCAGGGAGTGTCAGAGAGTGCTGCTGGCTGCCCTCAGCCTCCTCTTCTCCAGGCTCAACACCCCCATTCATTCCCTCAGCCCCTCCCCAGCACCCTTGTGCTCCAGCCCCTTCCCCAGCTCTGCTGCCCAGTTCTCCTCATCCCCTTCCTCCCCCGAACCCAGGCATCACCCCAAAACATGGTGCAGTGGAGGGGCTCCCCTGTGCCAAGCAGGCAGCATCCACCTGCACCCTCCAGAGCAAGGGAAAGGCATTTGTGGATAGAGGCACCAACAGATTTCACCAGTAAATCTCTCTGCACATCTGAGTTGTCTCCTTGCCACAGCCTGTGGGTGCAGAACAGCTCCAAAAAGGGCTCAGAGAATGGAATGCTCGTGTTGCTCTGGACAGTGGCTGAATCCTTCCCTCCAGGAAAGAAACAGACCCAGACCCAAAAGGACTTGCTGCTCTTTGAGTGAAGGCCAGAAATGGGAAGAGAAACAAGCTGAGGAAGGGACTTTGCTTGGGCCAAGAGCCACCAGGGCCAAGTCCTGGGGAAGATGTGGATTTGCACACCCCAGTCCTATCCTAAAGGGATGGGATCAGCTCTTTCTGCCCTCCCCACTGCAGCAAGAGGCTGCAATCTGTGGGTTGCTTCTGCCCCTTGCCATTCCCCAGCCACTCACCTCCTCTCCAGCCACCTCTGCCCTTCAGAGGGGCTACTGTGGCTGTTCAGGCTCATCAGTGAAGTGAGCACCAGCCTCTTCCTGAGGGACCCACCAGGAAAATGCTGCAGGTTGTTTCCTCAAAGCCTCAGGCAGCAACGAGCTCCCCAGGGCTCTTCCACCCATTCCACCTCCTGCCTTATGGGATGCTCCAGAGCACAGGTCAGCCCCGTGAGCCCAGCTGATGGGACAAGGTGTGTGACCCCCCCACCATATAAACCCTGCAAGGTGTCACAGAGCAGGGGAACCCTCCCAAAGGGCACAGGGGAGCCCACACCTCTCACAGTGGGGTCGTTGCACAATGCAGTGTCTCAGGTGCAAAGTCTGGCCTCACATCTGCCTTCCCTTCTCCACCCTTTCCATCCTCTCCTCCTGCTCTGCTCCCTTGCAGCAGCAGCAGCAGCAGCAGCAGCAGAGGGGGTGAGGAAAGAGGAGCACAGCAACTGCTGTTTCCCCATCGTGTCCCTTCCAGGGGCACTTTCACATTCCCACGTCAGAGAGAGAAAGGGGCCACGAGCCCAAGGAGGCAACAGAACCACTGCAAGGGGGAGAAGGTTTCAGAGCATTTCATTTGTGACCACAGTGCATTTTGCATTACTGGATATAAGGCATAGACAGGTAATACATCTTCCAAACCCCTGGGTAACAAGGAGGCACAGGGAACACTTCCAAAGAGGTCCTAGGTCCTGAGTGGCTTTGGTGCAAGAGACACAACCGAGCTACAGAGGGCTCAGAGTCAGGCAAAGGGATGGACGTGGCCATTCAAGCAGCGATGAAGATGAGGCTGAGCCAGTATTTGCAGACACTCAGACCTGCTTTTACCCTCCAGAGCTCCATGGAGCCTTCTTGGCATGAAAATTAGCCCTGGCAGCCTGATTTGGGAGCACTGGGGGATGCAAACTTTGTCCTTGTGCTACTGGCAGCACTGGGGGATGCAGTCTGTGTCCCTGTGCTACTGGGAGCACTGGGCGACGCAGCCTGTGGCCCTGTGCTACTGGGCGCACTGGGGGACGCAGCCTGTGGCGCTGTGCTACTGGGAGCACTGGGGGACGCAGCCTGTGGCGCTGTGCTACTGGGAGCA
The DNA here is from genome assembly GCA_013401255.1 of Urocolius indicus. NCBI lineage: Eukaryota > Metazoa > Chordata > Aves > Coliiformes > Coliidae > Urocolius > Urocolius indicus. Next base: position 119,047 of record WBNH01004022.1, read on the forward strand.
CTGGGGGACGCAGCCTGTGGCGCTGTGCTACTGGGAGCACTGGGGGACGCAGCCTGTGGCGCTGTGCTACTGGGAGCACTGGGGGACGCAGCCTGTGGCGCTGTGCTACTGGGAGCACTGGGGGACGCAGCCTGTGGCGCTGTGCTACTGGGAGCACTGGGGGACGCAGCCTGTGGCGCTGTGCTACTGGGAGCACTGGGGGACGCAGCCTGTGGCGCTGTGCTACTGGGAGCACTGGGGGACGCAGCCTGTGGCGCTGTGCTACTGGGAGCACTGGGGGACGCAGCCTGTGGCGCTGTGCTACTGGGAGCACTGGGGGACGCAGCCTGTGGCGCTGTGCTACTGGGAGCACTGGGGGACGCAGCCTGTGGCGCTGTGCTACTGGGAGCACTGGGGGACGCAGCCTGTGGCGCTGTGCTACTGGGAGCACTGGGGGACGCAGCCTGTGGCGCTGTGCTACTGGGAGCACTGGGGGACGCAGCCTGTGGCGCTGTGCTACTGGGAGCACTGGGGGACGCAGCCTGTGGCGCTGTGCTACTGGGAGCACTGGGGGACGCAGCCTGTGGCGCTGTGCTACTGGGAGCACTGGGGGACGCAGCCTGTGGCGCTGTGCTACTGGGAGCACTGGGGGACGCAGCCTGTGGCGCTGTGCTACTGGGAGCACTGGGGGACGCAGCCTGTGGCGCTGTGCTACTGGGAGCACTGGGGGACGCAGCCTGTGGCGCTGTGCTACTGGGAGCACTGGGGGACGCAGCCTGTGGCGCTGTGCTACTGGGAGCACTGGGGGACGCAGCCTGTGGCGCTGTGCTACTGGGAGCACTGGGGGACGCAGCCTGTGGCGCTGTGCTACTGGGAGCACTGGGGGACGCAGCCTGTGGCGCTGTGCTACTGGGAGCACTGGGGGATGCAGCCTGTGTCCCTGTTTTCCAGCAGGGAGAGGCACTGGAGGGGCAACACACCCATGGGGTTTGGTAGGGCTGCTTGTCCCTGCTGGGATTTACTGGCTCCTGTGGTAGGATGGGTGATGAGCAGCTGGATGTAAGCAGTTTTGCACTCCAGCATGGGTCACACATCTCCTTGGGGCTCTAGGCACCAGGATTGTGTGTCTGCAATAGGTGGGAGTGACAGAGCAATGATGCCAAGGTGGGAAATCCCACATCCTCTGCAAAGCAAAGCAAGGGAGTGGAACAACGAGCCTGATGTGCCACTGCAGGGGGAGAACAACCACACCAGCACTCAGCCAGCCATGCACACCCCTTCCCCCTAAGAGCTGGGTCATGGTGGGAGAGGTGTGGTGAGCAACCTCCACGCCAACACATCCCTAACACACAAACCCCAAACCTCACTTGAGGTGCAAACACAAGGAACCTTTGTCCTCAGCTCACCAGATCCTCAGGGGAAAGAAATGACCAAGACCTGGTAGTTTGATAGTGGGGGACAGTCTGATAAATGAGGAGGTGGGTGCAAATGAGGTTTGGGAGAAGGTGAGAACAACAACAGCTCATGGAGGGACCCCACAGTGCAGCAGTGGCAAGTGTGAGGAAGCCTCTCCCTGAGAAGCAGCAGCAAAGCCCCTCTGTAACGAGCTGTCCCCATCCCCTGTGCCACTGAGAGGGAAGGACAGAGAGCCCTGGGAAGAGGGGGAGCTGGTTTAAGAGGCAGATTTTTCTCTCTCACCTTCCTTACTCTGTTTTGATTGATAACTCAAACCACTGCTCCCCAAGCTCCCCAAACTGAGTCTGTTTTGCCCACGGTGGTCACTGCTGAGCCATCTCCCCATCCTCACCTCCATCCTGAGCCCTTTGCTATGTTTCTCTCTCTCCTGTCCAGCTGAGGAAGGGGAGTGATAGAACAACCTGGTGGGCACCCTGCACCCAGCCAGGATGAAGCCAGCACTGGGATGCTGGATCAGCCAGACCTCAGCAGCAAGGACAGAGCTGCACGTTCCCCTCCCTGTGCCAAAGGCATCGGCTGCACCCACGGCACAGCTCCAACAAGGGGTTGAATGTGCCACACACAACATCCCAATCCAGCAAAACAATCAGCCATGGGCTTAGGGGGAGGTTTTTCCCCCCTCTGCCTTCTGCTAAGCAGAGGCTTAAGTGGCTGGCTGGAGCAGGGCAGGAGCTTTCAGCAGCACAGTTCGTCCTGAGAAGCTCCAGTCCCCTCAGGATCACTTTTCCCTTCCACTTGCTCTCACGTGTCATTTGCTCACAGGGACATTTGCTTTCAATGCTTGATGCCCTCCCTGTTCTGGGAGCTGCTTCCCTGCAGGATGAGTGGCTGCAGGATGAAGCTGTGAGGCTGTTTTTGATCAGCATGCTCTCACACCACTAGCCAGCACTACAAACCACCAGAAAGCCCCTTTTCAGTCTGCACCTCTCCACCTGATTGCAGCAGCACAGAGACACAGGCACATGGGACAGGGGAAGAGAAAACAACTCTCCCCACAGTGCTATCCCCTCAGTGGGAGGCTGAGCAAGACCTGCAGGCTGTGTCTCCTCATCATTTGTTTTTCCAGAGCAGGAAACAAACACTTTTGCTCCCGAAAGTGCAGGTGATGAGCCTTGCCAGGGTCCAGCAGCAGAGAGCTTTGTGGCTGCCCCCTGCAGCCTGGGTTGTGCTGCTTTGCTTCAGCACCTTTGGGAAGCACAGGAGATGAAAAGACTGAAGCATTCACCAAGTGTGGCTGCAGGGGTTGCATGTGGCAGGAGGGGAGAAAAGCAAAGCTCCTGGGTAAGGCTCAGCCTGGTTCTGCTCTCTGCCACTGTAGCTTTGGTTTTGAAGGGGGCAGGTGAGACTGTAGAGGGGGAAGAACAGCTCAGGAGGAAAACAATCTCCAAGAAAACCATGAGCCAGGCTGTGCAGCCCTTCCTGAGTGCAAAACAACTGAATGGGAGTGTTGACTGAGCACTTACCACCGACTCCTGCCCAGGTTTTGCCCCTCAGCCTTGTCCCTGAGCCCTGCACCTTGTGGGGTTTGGGTCTCTTTGAGAAGGCAACGTATCAGCCCAAGGTTCTGGGCTGTGCAGCACATTTTGTCTTCAGTAGACATCATAGAAACCAGGTAACAGGCATTGCATGGCAAAGGAAGGCTGAGGCTTGCTCAGAGTGCAAAGAAAAGCGTGCTCAGAGCCTGAGGGAGTCTGGCTTGCACGTGCTGCCTGTGCCAGCACAGCCTCTGAATGCTCTCAGCCTGCACGTGAAGAGGTCCTTTGCTCCTCCACCCTCTTCAGTTCTGCACTTGGTGTTCAAGCTTTACAGATCAGAGCAGCTCAACAAAAGAAAAAGAGAGAGGGAAAAACAGACAAAGAAGTAAAATAAGAACAACTTCCAAGTAGGCTTTGGTTAGGTGCTGCTTCCCAGGTGGGGTTCTGCAAACTGCAACAGGCTGAGTGGCATCTTCCTTTTGGCACCAGCCTAAGGCCTGAGTGAGGCTGTTTCTTCTCTGTCTCCATCTGCTGATGGGATCCAGGGGAGACTCACAGCTTCTTTCCAAAACCCTCAGGCAGGCACCAGAGCTTGCAGACGTTTCCCAGCACAGCTTCAGTTGAAAGGCTTCACCAGTTTCATAGCAGCATAGTTCTAGAGGGATGGAAAGAATGGGAAAGAGAAGCTGATTTGGCAGCAGGTCCAGCTGAGGTTGAAGCATTTCAAGGGGGACACGATGTAGAACTGCAGACAGGGCTGCATTCAGGACAGGGGTGATGGTCAAGCTCCCAACCCTGAGGAGCCTGGAGGAGGCAAGCAACCCAAAAAGTGCATCCCAGCTAGAGAGGCTGGAAGGGACCTCAAAAGATCATCCAGCTCTTTGCTGAGCTGCTGCAGCCTCTCCCTCTCCTCTGGCTCCTGCTGCCCCTTCCCCTCTGCTCTCTCTTTGTGCTGCTCCCCCCCAAACCTGAGAGCTGACCTCACACTCCTTCTCCTCACAGTGTCCCCCAAAAACTGGTGACCTCCTCCTCCTTGCCTCTGGGGTTGGATCCTTTGGAAACAGGCCTTGGCTGCAGTCCCTGAGCATCCCCAAAGTCACACCGTGACATCGTCTGGAGAGAGACACTTTGCATGGGCCAAAACCTGCACCCAGGATCAGGGCAGCCTTCAGCTGCTCTGGGCAGCCAGAGCCCTGCCTCATCCTCATCTAATCTCTCAGTACAAACCCAGCCTGTGGGTCCATGCATTACCTGCAAAGAACCTGCCAAAGGCAATTGAAGAAAGGCAACCCTGATGCTGATTTGTTACTTTCTGTGCCTCCTCTGCATCCCTCAGTGCCTCAGCCCCAACTCAGCATCAGCATTTGGTGTGAGGTTTGATCCCAGGCAAGACCTGGGGGGGTCTCTGCTGTCCCTGTTGTTATTGCAGGGTGAAGCGTGGGGCTGCCATGGGAAACGAGGTGTCACAGTGCTTTGGCTTAATACACATGCAACTCCTCCCCTGGAAGGAAGGCAACAGCACTGTGCAAAAGCTGCTTATCAAGGACCATGTTGAAAATGCAGCTGAAGGGGCACATTTAGGTCAGTTGGAAAGAGCTACAGTGAAGGTAGCTCTGATGCAAACCCCCTTGCCACCCACACTCTAGCCAGTGTTTGGAAGTCCCTCCCAAGCATCTTGAGTTTAATTGGTAGAGGATGTTCCATCACTCTCTCTCTTTCAACAAACACCCCCACCCAGCTTTGGAAAACGAGGAGCAGGGGCAGTTCCCAAGGAGATCTGCAGGAGGAAGGGGGGGGGGGGGGGGAAAGGAATGGAGACAGCAAAAGCAAAGCTTGACCAAAAAGCATCTTGCTGAATGACTGGAAGGCAAGTTTGCCAAGTGAGGATTTCCAACAATGCAATAAATCCAAGCAAGCAAAGGCAGGGCAGTGTAGCAGGAGTCATTAGAGAAGCCCCCAGTGCTATCCAACCTTCCTATTAATTACCCACCCCTTTGTCTGACCCCTTTGGGGGTCTCTGCTCCCAAATGCTCCTGGTTGTTGTGCTGTGACTGGCTGCTTGCTGCAGGGCAGCGAGTTTTGCTGTCCAGCTATGAATCTGTACTAACAAAGTGTTGAAAGCCAAGCAGGGATTATCAATCAGCACAGAGAGAGAGAGAGAGCTGTAATTGGGATGAATGGCCACGGAAGCAAGGCTGGGCTTGCAGAGTACAACCAGAGCTTTTGAGAGGCAGCAGCACGTTCTCATGGGGCTGTGCAAAGCTGAGCTGGCTCCAGCTGCACGTTGCATTTGTCTCTGGTGGTAGCCACTGAAAGCTTCACAATAATCAATGTCCTGGGGAGATAACTTCAAGTGCCCTGTTCCCTGAGATGAACAAATCCAGGGTGGACTTTGACAACTTCTTTTCATCTGACCTGGTGTCTAAGCCCAAGACTTTTCACTCAGCCATTCCCACAGCAGGAAGCAAGAGCTGCAATGATGTCAGATGAGGAGTCATGGAACCAGAGAATGAAGGGGGTTGGAAGGGATCTTTAGA
>WBNH01004024.1:0-83208 GCA_013401255.1 Urocolius indicus
AAGCCTGCAGCTAGCTGAAGCATTTAATCACAGTTCTATAGCTCTTCCTGCTATCAGTGGAGGGATTTTTGGCTTCCCACTGGAGCTGTGTACGTATTCAATTGTGTCTTCCATCAAGGAGACCTTGGAAAAATCCATGGGGGACAGCAGCTTGAAGGAGATTCATCTTGTGGGTATTTCAGAGGATTACGTTCAGGCTTTCAGCAAGGCACTGACAGAAGTGTTTTCAGATTATTCACCTTCCAGCAGATCACTTCAGCAAACCAGTACATCTCATCAGCCCAGGAAAAGCAAAATTTTCCAAGCTAACAAGCACTTCCCATTGGTAACAACTGAGGAAGGCCTTGACATCATGCTGAGGCAAGGAAGCATTGAAGATGCTACAGTAAGTGTTTCACATTTTCTGCTTTTAAAATAGCCAGTGTTTTGATGTTTCACACAAACAGCACCACAAAACCAAAGGACAACCAGCCTTTGGCCTTCGCTTGTAAGTCACAGTGTAACAGGTTTGGATGGGTTACTGATTCTGGCTGTCACTGCCGACAGTGAGAATTGCTGTTGAATGATTGTCTCACACAATAGAAGGGGCTGGCTGGGCAGCACTGCATCTGCTTGACAAAATCCTGGTGGACACTGGCATGAAGCTTGCAGCTGCTCCTGCATTTCCTGCAGAGAGCCAACCTCAGTGACCGATTTCCAGTTGCTGTTAGCTGCCTGACAGCTACTTTACTGGGATCACCAGTTCTGGAAGCCTTTCTGTGATGGCCAGGAACCCCTTTCAGCAGTGGATACCTCCCATAGCTTGCACATACAGCTCATCCAGTTGGCAAGGGCATAATACACATTAAACTGTGTGTAGAGGTCCTTCCTGAGGAGCTGAATATAATGCTTGACACAATTTTCATAGCCCTTTGTATTTCTCTCCCTGACCAGTTACTGCTTTTCCCCCTTCTTTCTCCTTAGCTTTCCTCCAGTCTTGTTTGTCCTCAGCTTCCTCTTTTGCTCCAGGCCAGCCATGTGTGGGAGGTCCTGCTTACCTCAGTGAACACAGATATTCGGTCTGAGAGCTCTTGGGAAACGAACATGCAGAAGTGTTTGTCAAATAGAAGTAGGAGTAGGCCAGGAATGCAGGATTTTAGCTTTCTCCTGTTGGGCTGAAATGAGTTTCCCTGTTGACTCAGCTTTTGTCTTGCTTCAGGCAGGCTCACGGTGTTAGAACGCAACATCACTTTTGGTTTATTCCAAAGCATCGTTCCCTTTCAGGTTACTGCCCCAGAAATAGACTTTGTAAATCAGCAGGCAAGCTGTATTTGATTAATCAGGGCAACATTTCAATGTGATGCTTACAAGGCAGGGTTCTTGCTTGTGTGTCTTTCAGACAGACATTGTCGTCATCACCATCGCCAGAGATCTCAAGCTCAGTAACGGGCCACTGGCTAAAGCTTTGCTGAGCAAAGCAGGACCGATGCTTCAGACAGGCTTAAAAGAAGCAGCCCAAGGAAAAACACCTACAGAAGGATCTGTGCTGATAACAAAGGGTTACAACCTGGGTTGCAGCGTTGTGCTTCACACTGTCATACCCACGTGGTCCCAGAAACACCCGTGTTCAAAGGTATAAAGGGGCTTTTCTTTGCCAGCTGGGCTTTATAGTGGGTGTAGTGCTGATCCTTCATCGACTAATGTATCCCTTGTGATGTATGCAGTTGTATCTTAGGGGAAGGGCTACATTGCACATACTGGGGGGGAAAAAAATGTACTTTCAGTGACTGAATAAAGAATTGTGCTTTACAGGTCCTGGGCAATGTCATCACCAAATGCCTGGAGACTGCCAAGGAACTCTCTGTCAAGTCCATTACTTTCCCAGCGATTGGGACAGGGAATTTAGGGTACCCAAAGTCTGTTGTTGCTAAGTTACTGTTTGACAAGGTGTTTGAATTCAGTAGTAAAAACAGAGTAAATTCTCTTGAGGAAGTTCACTTTCTGTTGCATCCAAAAGACACAGCTAATATTCAGGTGAGTTACCACAGGATTCTTTGTCTCTGCTGGTGTATTTGGGTCTATCTCATGATACTTGGCTGGCTGATGATCTCTGAAGAATGCCCAGGCTGCTTTTGTTTGTACTAGGGAAAAAGTTTGCTGATAGCCTCTCTTGTTTGTACTGAAGTTTCTTTTGGTTCTACCCCTCATAGTGACCTGCCTGCCCTGTACAGTCCTGCTCCCTTCCTCTCCTTTTCTTTTCCCTGGCAATAATGCAGACAAAAGTATAATTATGTTTTATCTCATGAACTCACCTAATTCTTCAACACATAGGACTTGCCTACAGATAAATTTACTGCAACTTCTGCATAGATGCCTTCACTCTTGGAGAAATGAGTTGCTTCAATGGAGTGCTACTGTCTTTTTAGGAAGAATAATTATGCTAGGATTGCTCTGCTGGCAAACTCCTGCAGTAGAACCACTTCAGTCTTCTGCATCTCCCTTTCTTCACTATGACATTAGCAGGAGTTTTCTATATCTAGGCTCAAGTTACTCTTTTAAGACATTGTGAATTAATGTCCAGAGAAGTGTTTCTGCATCTGTTTGCTGTTTTGTGCAGTATCTAATGCATTTTCATCAGGGGACTGGAGCGTCTTCCTTATGAGGAAAGGCTGTGGGAACTGGGGCTGTTTAGTCAGGAGGAGACTGAGGGGGGATCTCATTAATAATTACATGTATATAAGTGATGGGTGTCGGGTTTGGGACATCCCNGCTGAACATGAAGCCTGAGCTGTTGTGCATGCAGGAGGGTGGCACTAGCTGCAGGACTTGCCTTAGAATGTAAACTAGTCCCTCAGTGCAAGGATGCCATCTGTTAATGCATCCCTCTGGAATTGCAACTAGGGCTTTGACTTAGTTGTTAATTCAGTCTGTTGCCCACACTGAATAACTTTGTTCTCCAACAACAAGACTTGCCATAAGCACTATGGCAGATGGTTTGAAGTCACTTGTGTTAAGCTCTCTCTAGATGGGAGTGGGGGTGAGGGGTTAACTGTACTTTCCAAGCCTTTCTTTCTGCTGTGTATCTGAAAGACTTTGACAGGGGTCGATTGTCGTTTCCTTCTTTAGGAATTTTCAGATGAATTCGAGAACAGGTCTAGAAATACTGTAGATGCTAAAGCAGAGAAAAGCTCTCCAAATGAAGCCAGCCAAGGTGCAGGTAAGCTTGTTGCTCAGAAGTTCTGTGCCTGGTGGAGTTCTGATTCTTTGCAGTGTTACAGGGAATGCATTCGTTATGGATGAGTAGGTATTCTTTTGGTGAGCATGTTATCAACAAAGTCTTAGTAACAGTTGAAGTGGCTGCTCTAAAGACAATGTATAATATTTCCAGGCTGTCTGAAACAGTGTTTGTAGATGCTAAGAAACAAAAAAAATATCAAACAGCCTGCAATCCTTATCTGGATATTGCCCCTACAAGTCAGGACAGCATAAGCCATCATGTGCCCAAGGCGCAAATAGGGCTTTTTCTTTGATTGCTGCAGTTCTTGATTAGATGGTGAACAGGTCAGTGCCTTTCCTGTGTCCTGGGAAGACAGGTGAGTTCCTGGCTAGATGTCTTAAAGTAGCCTCTTTGATTCCATACTTTGAATATGCCATACTTTGAATACTCTGAAATATTTTCCATGTTCAGATGCACAGCAAAACCAAAGTGAAATATCCTTGGTGTTACTCAGCCCACAGAAAGGAGCTGCAGAGTGTAGAAAAGTTCCAGTCACACAGCAGAGAACCTGCTTGAAAACTCTTTAGAGACAGTGGAATGTGGGAGTGAGACTCGGAAAGCTTTCTGCTCTCTTACTTCAGGGTTTCACAAAGACTTATACAGCAAAATGGCACAAAGGAGTGTCTGCATTCCAGCCATGTGGCAAAACAATTTGTTTTCTGCCATTTCAGCACGAATGACAATGATGGGAATACAGGAAGGTTGATCAGAGGCTCTTGTGAGGAGTGATGCTCAGCTAATGTGTCAGGCAGTACTCTTCCCAGGCTCAGTCTGGAGCCAAACTGTGGCCTCTGTAGGCATTGTATCCATGAACCAAGCCCTTATCTCTTACCTCGCTGCTCCCCTCTGCTCAGGGTCTGTATTTCTTTCCTGCAGCTTTCCCTGGTGCCTCTTCAAGCTCAGCACAGACTGTACTTGAGATGACAATTGGCTCCATCGTGTTCCAGGTGGCAGAAGGCGATATTACCCAAGAACAGGCAGACCTCATTGTAAACATAACAAACCAAACTTTCAATCGCAAAAAAGGTATTTTGGTTGGTATTATGTGTGAAAACTGTAGGTATGGTAGGAAGAGCTGGAGGAGGAGAACAGAAAGTGGGTTTTTTTTCCTCAATGTTTCAAACCCTTTTGTTTCGCAGTGGCTTCTGTTGCACTTTGTAGTGTACAACGTTTCAATTGGGAAGGGTCTGAAACTTTCTTGCTAATCTGTGTTACTGGAGGGCATGTTCAAGACTCCCGCAGAAAGAGAAAGGAATCGTTTTACTTTTGTTTCATAGAATCTTTCTCTAGAGCACGTCTCAGACTAAAGGAGAAGAGAAATCTCACTGAGGTTTTGACCTCGGTGAAGCTTATTTAGGTACTTCAGACACCCCTTTGAACTGAAAAGCATAAGCCTAGAGTTTTGGCAACGGTACTTTTCAATTATAAGCTTTACTGTTGGCAGGATTGAGATATTTTAGGTATTATGTGGTACACAGTTCTGCCTCAGATGGGACTTTAAGGGCATTAACAGTAGTAACAGTGGATTCATATCTACCTCTTCATTTAAGGTGTCTCGGGTGCAATTCTGAAGGGTGCTGGAAAAGCAGTTGAAGATGAATGTGATCAACTAGGTATGGTACAACACTTCTGACCTCCTTCCTGAAGGTGTTTATGCATTGCAGGGAATCTGTTGGAATGCTTTCCCTGTGCTTGCTGCACATCTGTCTGTATTATGCCAGGTTTTAATCAGCTAACATCATCTTTCTAAAACCTTTAATGTAGGAAGGAAAAAAAGAGAAGTCTTGAAGAAGAGAAGGCTTCTAAGTGTATGTGAAGCACTAAATCTATTCATTATTGCATCCTCTTATTCCAATAAAGCTGTCCAAGCTAAAAACAAAGCAAGTCTTCTACATCAGAGCCATGGGCAGAGGATGGTGTTGGCAGAAATGTCAGTGGAGAGAGAGGCCATACCTCACTGGAGGCAACTGTCTGCCTGCAACTCCTTTTGTCATGCCAGAGGGAGAAAATGCTTGCTGTTGGCTTTACTAGCAACCCAGTACCAGATCTTCTGTGTGACCAAGAGGGAAAACTAATGAAGCTGGGCTTCAGCCTCAGAAGAGGCGTTTATTTGTAGACCAGACTCAGCTAGTGAACAGCAAATACAGTGAATGGGGGAGTAAGGATGGGCAAGAATGTGAAATAAGGAAAGAGGGAAATAAGGAAAGAGGGAAAGGTGTTGATGTGGAGGTCAGCTTGGAAGACCAACCAAAGGAAAAGAATGATGTGGAGGAGAGAAGAGATAAAACCTTTGTTGTGCAGGCCAAGAGGGTAATTCAGGCTCGGCAGCCTGAGGGTGGAGGGCACACTTGTGTCTGTGTGAACACAGAGTGCAGTACTGGTCTGTCTGAAGTTCTCCAAGTCTGCAGAGCAAACTTGACAAATCAAGGTTCACACAACAAATGAGGCAAATGTTTTACAAGCATAAAATGAATCCTTGTGCCTTGAAAGTGAAAATAGAGAGAGAGGGTTGAACAGTGTGAGAGGAGAGTTGAAGCTTATCCTGGGACACATCTGTTTCTTACCTCCTAACGAGGATTCGTAGACATCTGTAGTGTGGATAATTGTTGGTTGCTTACATTCTCCTACTTAATGTTTCAGGCTCACAAGGTAACAAGAGCTATATCACCACCCAAGCTGGAAACCTGCCATGCAAGAAAATAATTCATTATGTTACCCACAGTGATATTAAAGCAATAGTCCATGGGGTGCTTCTGGAGTGTGAATTACAGCAGTACACCTCTGTCACCTTCCCAGCTATTGGAACAGGTCTGTCTGCCTCTTGAAATGAGTCCAGTGCCTGCGATTCTGCTGATCTGATTCATCTGGAGGGGTTTTATTCTTTGGTGAAAATATATTCAGAAGCTGCAAACTTTCCACCTGTTACTAGAAGCTTACTAAGACCTAGAAAGCTTCACTCAGTAGCAGTCAAGTAGTATGTAAAGCATGTGAGTGCTCTAGAGCCAACATTTCCTTGATAACAGGGATCCAAAGGTATGTCTGTACTTCCTGGAGAACCATATGTATTTGTCACAGCACCCTGATGTGCATGGGCAGCTCATCAAAGGATATCCAGGGAGTTACTTCCCTATTGCTGAAATCAGTAGATAATACAACTCTGGCTAGCAGCCACATCAGGCAAGCTGGTGCAGATGGAATGTGAACCCATCAAAGCCAGACTGTCCTTCTTTCTTCTCTTGTTGTGTTCAGTTAGATCAGTAGAAATCCCTAGAGTTAGAGAATCCAGAAGTAGGCCCTGTGCTTGCAGTGACCTCTTGCACAAATAAAACTAGATATGAATAAAACTCCTTGCTTTCTGAGCAAAGAGTTGACTGCTGGGCCACTGAGCATCAAGCCTGTGACCTATTAGCAAACCAAGCCAGAACATCTAGATCATAACCTGTCAACAAAAGTAAACTTCTATTTTTTCCTTTGCTGGAAAGGTGGTCTCAAACCTCCCTTTTCCTGAGAAATAGAAACCTTTGCTCAGTTGCCAACCTGTAGTTCTTCCTGACCTTTTTGTGGTCCATGTGATTGTGGGAATATATGTAATAGTTAAAGATGCTTTAACCTTTTGTCACAGCTATTAATGCTTTTTAAAGGCTAAATGTTTATAACTTGTTTCAGGTGAGGCAGGCTGTGATCCAGCTGAGGTAGCTGACAACATGATAGATGCGGTGATTGAGTTTGCAAGAGGGGATTATACCCCATCTGTGAAAACTGTTAAAATTGTCATCTTTCAGCCACACCTGCTGAAGGTGTTCCATACAAGCATGCAGAAAAGAGAAGATCTCGGTAAGACGGCAGTTGAAAAATTGATTTCCAAGTTCACATGTAAGTAGACATCACTTCAATACAAGCTACAGGTCAATCATTTTAGCCACAGCTGCCAATGGTAGGTATTCATGACATCGTTTGTGTATTTCAATGTAGCGATGTGGAGCTCTGAGAAACCAAAGAGTAAAACCAAAGTCGTTCTGGAAAAGAAAATCGAAGTGGCTGCCGTGCAGATTTGTGGGGAAAACAAAAAGAAAGTGGAAGAAGCCGAAAACTGGTTGAGAGCTGCCATTTTAAAGGAACAGTTTGAATCAGAAATCACAGACGAGTCTATCTTGCAGTTTGGTGAAGCAGAGACCGAGGAGCTGCACAACCTGCAAGAGAAACTGAATATTCTTCTTTCTTTGAATGGGGACTCTATCAGAATTTCAGGTGTCGCTAAAGATGTCTGGAATGCAAACTCAGCTATCAGAGAAATGATCCACGGGGTGAAAGCTGCTAAAGAGGAAAAGATCCGAGCAGAACTTTTCCAAAACATAGTAGAGTGGAAATATTTTGAAAAGGATTCCTATGTGCCCTTCGACAGCCTCACGAACATGCGCTTGGAAAGTGCTTTGACGGGGAACCAGAAGGATATTGCAGTGGTGATTGGTGAGAGGAAGCACATGGTGAATCTGGAAGCCAGATATGCTGTGGATGAGCAAGGCAGGCGGAGAGACATCATACGTGTTGATAAAGCTGAAGGTAAGTGGAAAGCATTGTGACAGGCTGACGTTCCCCTCTTAAAACCAGGTTTGCATCCAGCCTACTAAGAAACAGTAAGAAAATGCCAAATACTGTGAAGAGTTCTGTACAGCACCATTTCTGGAGGGTGCAGAATGGAACTGGACTGGGAAATGAATATAAGGGAGTCTTGTAGTTCTCAAAATGTGGTTTGAACTGTAGGTAACGCATTCAGAGGTTCTCAGCAGGCTTAGTAGCAATGCTTAAATGTTTGTAGCAGTTGTCATGCTAGGTCTTGGCTCGTTTCTGTCCTTGAGATGTACCCTCTTCATTTTGTTCTGGTCCTTTACAATATAAGGAGCTACCTTTTTCTTACTCACCCTTACAGAACTTTTCCCAGTGTATCATTTGTCTTCATCCTACCTTGGCTCAGTTTCACAGGGCTGCATTTTATATCTCAATGGGAACAATTTTTATCACTCCAGACCCTCCTTGGGCAGCCTATGCCAGGCCTCCCTCACCCTCACAGTAAAATAGTTTTTTCTTACATTTAAATGCCACTTGTAATTGAGAGAACCTCTAATGCTGGATGCCTGCAGCGTGTGCATCATTGTTACTGTTTAACACTGCAGCTAGATAATAGATACTGGAGAGAAGGGAAGAAAGGGAATACTTCTGCCTTTTAGATGCAGAGTATATTCTCGAACTTCTTAAATGAAACCCTTCCCTGTTCAGACACTTTGCTCTCCTGGCTATTGAGAATTAACTGTTCAGTAAACCTGCATTTGCTCCTTGAAAACCTGATTTGCAGGGAAGCTTACTGGTGAAAATGTTGCAAAGGCTCCCTAGGAGCTACCAATTCAAGCACATGAATTGAAAGTGCAGTGGCAAACTAGAAACTGCAACACCCTAATCCTCTGGGAAAACACCCAGAAACTACTCCTGCCTGACAAAGACCAGTAGGCATCAGTCATAAGCAAGATGTATGAGCTTTTAGAAGGGTTCATAGCAGGACATATGAAGCAGAGGATTTGGGTAAATAATTGTTTATGTTTCTTCTGCAGATCAAGAGTCGACAGTGCTCCCTGCAACTTGGGATGATATGCAAAACCAGCTACTCAAAATAGTGACCCTAAAACCAGAAACAAAAGAATACAGAGATGTGCAGGAGAGGTTTCTGAGGACAAGTCGGTCTTTAAAAATTGAAAAGGTAATAGCATGTCATAATTTCTGAGCACAGAAAGGCTTTGATAGCAAGTGATGCAGAATACTAATAATGATGGAAAAACAAATTCCACTGGGATTTCTGAAGTTGGGCAAGTTATTATGGCTGTCAGGAGCTTTAATCAGCATCAGTTTAATGTTGCAGTTGAGGTATTTGGAACAGCTCTGAAGCAGCCGCTTCCTCAGCACCGAGGGGGAGAGCTTCTCTTTGAAATCACTTTTCCTACAGTAGGGCATAGCACTTGCTCAGAGGTAGGCAGGTCATCTGTGCCCCACAACCCTGCAAGACTCTCCTATGTTGTTTCCCGTGGAGTGTTTCTGTCATGTTTTGGGTTGGGTTCTACTGTCTGTCATACCAAAGTTTGGAGTGATTTGACTTAATTCATTGCACAATCTGGTATACATGTGCTGGAGATGGTGGGGGGAGAATCCTGGGAGCAGATTGAATGGCTGATACGTTGTTTTGCACAGCAGTAACCTACTTCTTGTCTTGCTTTCTCTCTTACTTTGATACTGTGTAGATTGAAAGGATCCAGAACCCCTATTTTTGGAAGACCTACCAAATCAAAAAGCGTGAAATGGACAACAAAAATAAGGGCAGGAATAACGAGAGGCTTCTGTTTCATGGGACGAGTAAAGAGTCATCAGCCATCATCAACTACAACGGGTTTAACCGCAGCTACGCTGGAAAGCACGGTAATGGGAATCTCACAGCAGCTCTTTTCCTGAGTAGGGCTGGGACTGGTTTGCCATCTGTATTGTCCTGCCTTAGATGCAAAATCATTTGATTTGTTACATATCACACAATCACAGAATGGTAAGGTCGGAAAGGACCTCTAAAATTCATCCAGTCCAACACCCCTGCAGAAGCAAGTTCGCCTAGATCAGGTCACACAGAAACATGTCCAGGAGGGTTTGAAGACCTCCAAGGAAGCAGCCTCCACACCCTCCCTGGGCAGCCTGTGCCAGGGCTCCCTCACCTCAACAGTAGTTTTTTCTTATGTTTAAGTGGAACATACTGTGTTCTAGCTTATGTCCATTACCCCTTGTCCTGTCACTGGACACTAGAGAAAAAAATATTATCCTATCCTCCTGACACCCACCTTTTATATACTTGTAAGTATTAAGGAGATACCCCCTCAGTCTCCTCTTCTGTAGGCTGAACAGCCCCAGTTCCTGCAGCCTTTCCTCATAAGGAAGATGTTCCTGTCCCTGATCATCTTGGTGACCCTGTGCTGGACTCTCTCCAGCAGTTCCCTGTCCCTCTTGAGCTGGGGAGCCCAGAACTGGACCCAGGACTCCAGATGAGGCCTCACCAGGGCAGAGTAGAGGGGGAGCAGAACCTCCCTTGACCTGCTGCCCACACTCGTTTAATACACACTTTTCTACATCTCCCTATTCTAAATAAAACCCCCAAAACGCTGAGATGGCAGGTAAGGGGTGGCTGCTCATGAAAAGCTCACAAACATTTGGCTTTGTTCTGTTTTTTGAACTTCAGCTGCAAACTACGGCAACGGGACGTACTTTGCAGTTAACGCCGGCTACTCTGCCCATGACACCTACTCCAGACCCGACGCGCAGGGGAAGAAGTATATGTACCTGGCTCGAGTGCTGGTTGGAGAATATGGTCAGGGGACAAAAGGAGACATTACTCCAGCAGCAAAAAGCCCTACAGACTCTACAGATCTGTTTGATAGTTCAACTGATGACGTGAACAAGCCCAACATGTTTGTCATATTTAACGACATCCAAGCTTACCCCGAGTACCTTATCACTTTCACTAATTAAGCATTTGGAGTGCAGCCACAGATGGATGTCTTTCAGACATGCTGTTGTGTAAGACACAAGCATAACCAAACACACGGAACAGTAACTAGTTGTATCAAGTTGTTTCCTAAAGCTTGGTTACATTTAAGCAATATCTGCCTATTTTTGATAGCACTGAACTCAACTGCTTGTTTACACTTACTTAACCCTTGAGCTCGATATTCTTCTGAAAGCCACTGTTAGATTACAGCTTGAGCCTTTATGCTGTGTCAGCCTTTCCTTCCAGCCTTCCAGCTGCCTTAGTTGCACGAGGAAGTGCAGAATATTAACAGTGGGCTGGAAGGGATCTTTAGGCCACTGACCACTCCATGTCACATTTCCGATGGCTTCTTACATTCAGCAACTGACTGGCTGCATCCTTTCGTTCTGTTACAGAGGTTTTCAATAAACAATCTAATTGAAGGAAATGAGTTGTGTTTGTCTAAACCTCTCTCTGAGCGTTTAGCATTGTTTTTTCAAGCAGTGAACTTCAATGAACCTCAAAGAAGGATGTGCTTGTCTTTACTTCACTCACCCTTCCTGTCCAGTTAATAAGAGGGTATACAGATGGTAGAGAAGTTGCCTGAGTTACTATATGTAAATCCTGAGAATGTGTTTCTGTTGTCATATATCAGCTACAGCAATCTTCCTGTGAGCTTAAAGAGAAATAAATAGAGCAAAGAAAAGCAGAGAGAAGTTTGGGGGGGTTGGTAAGTCTCAAATAACTAGGTTCCCTCAGAGGGCTGATGATTAACAAGCTGCAGTTCAGAGGTCGGGGATGGAGGAGGGAGAAGCAAAGCTTCTGGTAGCATGTTGATGAAATAGAAAGCAAAATACACCTTTTGCAGCCTTAGGATTGTGAGGTCTTCCCAGTGAAAAAGCAGAGTGATGCAGCACCTCTGAACACTAAAACCCCTTGGCTTCTCTGAATGTATCAGATTTGACTGCATATTTGGTTGGATGATCAAGGGAAAATTTCCCCTACTCGCTTTAGAGAGTTAGTTAGGTTGCTGTTACTTTAAAGTTTGACTGGGGGCTGGTGTTTGCAGGACAAACATTGCCCAGGGACAGATTCCTAGGGACAGTGGTATGAAATCACGTGATTTCTTACCATGCAGTATCTTGGGAGAGCCATAAGCATCAGGCAGTTAATTCACACCCCGCCTTCCTCTCCCACAGTGCTGGAACCATTTCCTTTGGACTTCATTGTTTTTCATTACATAAGCTTCCTCACTGCTGAAACACACTGACTTGAATTCCTAGTGCTTGCAGTTGAGATATGGCAATGTGGGACAAACGTCCTAAATTTCGCTTTTAAACTGAATCCCAGAATGGTGGGGCCTGGAAGGGACCTCTAGGGACCATCCAGTCCAAGCCTCTGCTAAAGCAGGTCCCCCTAGATCTGGTCACTCAACAATGTGTCCAGGCAGGTTTGGAAGCCTCCAGAGAAGGAGACTCTACACCCTCCCTGGGCAGCCTGTGCCAGAGCCCCCTCACCCTGACAAGAAAGAAGTGTCTCATATTCAAGTGAAACTTGCTGTGTTCCAGCTTGTGCCTGTTGCTCCTTGTCCTGACACTGCATGCTACAGAAAATATTTGCCCCAGTCTCTTGACACCCCCCCTTTAGCTATTTGTAAGTGTTGATGAGGTCCCCTCTTAGTCTTCTCCAGGCTGAACAGCCCCAGTTCCCGCAGCCTTTCCTCATAAGGAAGATGCTGCAGTCCCCTGATCATCTTGGTGGCCCTGTGCTGGACCCTCTCCAGAAATTATCTATGATTCTTGAGCTGGGGAGCCCAATATTAGACTACACAAGATGAGGCCTCACCAGGACAGAGCAGAGGGGGAGCAGAACCTCCCTTGACCTGCTGCCCACACTCTTCTTGATGCATCCCAGGATGCCATTGGCCTTCTTGGCCATGAGGGCACATTGCTGGCTCATGCTTAGTTTATGATCAACCAGCACTCCCAGGTCT
This sequence comes from Urocolius indicus, assembly GCA_013401255.1. NCBI lineage: Eukaryota > Metazoa > Chordata > Aves > Coliiformes > Coliidae > Urocolius > Urocolius indicus. Next base: position 12,799 of record WBNH01004024.1, read on the forward strand.
GTCTCTGCAGAGCTGCTCTCCAGCAGGTCAATCCCCAGCCTGTCCTGGTGCATGGGGTTGTTCCTCCCCACGTGCAGGACTCTGCACTTGTCCTTGTTGAATCTAATGAGGTTCCTCTCTGACCAACTCTTAAGCTGGTCAAGATCCCACTGAATGGCAGCACAGCCTCTGGGGAATCAGCCAGTCCTCCTAGTTTGGTGTCATCAGGGAACTTGCTGAGGGTACACTCTGTCCCCTCATCCAGGTCATTGATGAAGGTATTAAGACTGGCCTCAGAACTGATCCCTTTGCAACCCCTCTGGCCACAGGCCTCCAACTTGCCTCAGCTCAACTCATCCAGGATGAGTTTTTCTCTCATCCTTTCCAGGCCTCTTACCTACTTCACCTGTTATTGGTTTTTTTGCTCATGGGGATCCACTGATCTTGGTTGTGGAGAAAATGGCACTTGAAGATTGAGCAGCTTTCCTGGGCACCTCCACCTGCTAGAATCCTAGCCCGTGAGATTCTTCAAAGCAAGTCTTTGAAGAGGCCAAAGTCAGCTCTCAATGAATGCAATTAGTCAATCCTTGGAACAAACAACCGTGGCGACTGTTTCATCAGTGTGACAGGAGCCAGATGTGATGGCTCGGGGCGCTTCACTACAGCTGATGGATCACATAATGCTGAGATCTCTCTAGGAGACAGTAACTCATCTGTTCCGAGTTTCTTCATCACCACAAGAAGCTGTAGAGAACAGAAGGGTGTTTTTTCACCAGTGATTACATTGGGCAGGAGCCTGTAGTGCTCAGGTGAAGAGTAGAAGGCACTGCTTCTCAAAATGAGGGGTGTTTTTTTTTTGCAACAGAAAGAGGGAGGGGACCTTGTTCTTCCAGCAGTGTGACAAGCTTCCAGCTCCCAGCACAGGGACAGAGGACGTTGTACACCGCGAAGGCAGTGCCTGAGGGGCCTTTGGGTGTTTTAGGACATTCGAGCGAGAGAAAAGCGAGTAAGGGCGCGGGTGTGCGGCTGTGAGCGGCGGGGCGCGGGGGCCGGCGGCGGAGCAGCCAGACGGGACAAGGACGAGCCCGTTGCCTGTGCAGGGACCCGCTGGGGCCCGGCGGCTGCCGCTGCCTGTCGGGAAAGGCTGCGGGGGCCGTCCCTCCCCTCCCCTCCCCTCCCGTCCCGTCCCGTCCGCGCCGCGCCGGGAAGCGAAAGCGAAAGGGGAGAGTCGGGGCAGCTATGGCCGGGCAGCCGTCGGGCTCCTTCCCGCTGCTGCTGAGGGGCGACTGGGGCCCCGCCGAGCCGCCGCCCGCCCTCAGGAAGAAGCTGCTCTGCTACTTCCAGAGCCAGAAGCGCTCGGGCGGCGGCGAGTGCGAGCTGCGGGCCGGTCCCAGCCCCGGGCAGCTCCTCATCTGCTTCAGCCGGCCGGAGGGTGAGCGCCGGGGCGGCGGCGAGGGGCAGCGGGGCCGGGGCTCGGGAGGGACGGGGGGCGGGGAGAGGTGCAGTAAACAAGTGTGTGGTATCTAACATGCAGCGTGGATCCCACGGCGTGCGCTGCAGTGTGTTTGCTCATACACACGCTCACATTTTGTGTTGGTGCTAGCCTCTAGGTTGCATTCGGAGTGGCTCTAGGCTGTGATTTAATAAATAGATCCTACCAGGTATAGGCTCGTTTCCATGCACAGTAGCATTCCCTAGATTGCACTTGAAATAATAAAGCTTGTGTTAACTTGATAAATGCTGTAGTGACAGCTATTAAGAATATGACTTGCACAATATGCATATATGATATGGGGGGATCTTTTCAATATTTGCAAGTATCTAAATGGTGGGTGTCAGGAGGCTGGGACATCCCTTTTTTCTATAGTAGCTAGCAACAGGACAAGGAGTAATTGGATGAAGTTGGAACACAAAAAAAAAATCCATTTAAACATAAGAAAGAACTACTTCACTGTTGAAGTGAGGGAGCCCTGGCACAGGCTGCCCAGGGAGAGTGTGGTGGCTCCTTCCTTGGAGGTCTTCAGGACCCACCTGGACACATTCTTGTGTGACCTGATCTAGGTGAACCTGCTTCTGCAGGGGGATTGGACTAGATGGTCTCTAAAGGTCTCTTCCAACCCTACCATTCTATGGTTCTATGATATAAACTTGCAGCAAGGAGAACAGCATTTAGCTGCACTTGTGTGGCTATACATGCATGTACACGTGTGTGCATAAACACATATAGGTACACTTTCTTTTTCTGCTGCCTTCTCATGGATCCCAGTGGCTGACTCACCCAGCTGCTAAGTTTAAGATGTGCAGTCCCAAGCCATTTTGATTCTTTCTGGGAAAGAGTGTGCAAGGCACAGGGCTGGTACCAGGATCCTCATGCTGTAGCCCCAGCGTGAAGCTGCCCATCAGGCACCACCCAGGAAATGTGTGGTGGAGCTGAGCCTTGTGTCTTTGGTGGTTTTATTTTTTAAGAACTAATATCCTCTGCTGTTCTGTTTCTTTTCAGAAGGAAGGCTTCACGTGTGCTGCAGTAGTGTGTCTTTCATTTTGTAGGCCAGTATGTGCATCCTAATGTAATGGTGGAAAAGTGCTATGAAATGTAAAGTTGTATTTCTCTTCAGATTGGTTTTTGGTTTTATTTAGTGAAGCAACGAGTTCTTGAGAGACAGTCTCACAAGCTGTGTTTGGGAGAAAACCAAGAATTGAAGCTGATTGTCACAGAGCCTGAAACAGCACTGACTGCTGAAGAGGAGACATTTGAAGAAAAATTAATTCCCACAGAGGTGAATAAAAAGTGTAAACCTAGGCAGAGCTTTGAAATCACTTGAGCGAGTCAAATTGATCACTGATGTTTTGCTTTCATTTTATTTTAGGCTTTGAAGGCCTCAAGCAGCCTTCAAACAAAAGGTAAGTGTTACACGCTGTGTGTTGATTCCTCATAAAATGAACATGTGGGAACTTTTCTCCATCCACCTCTCCAGTTCCTTGGGGAGTTGTGCTGAAAGTTTCTGAGTTTGGCAGCCTGGCTCAGGTGATAACATGGAAAGATGTTTGACCAGCAACACTCGTAGACTTGGGCACCAAGGATGGAGTTCATCTTGCCAGACTTAGACTATGCACCTGGTTTTAGCTTCTAAAATAGCCTTTTTAATCAGAGGAACATCTCCAGAGAGGGATTTAGTTCTCTTATCCTTCATAACTGCTCTAAGGTAAGATCTGTGTAGTAACCCCTCGACTGAAAGTCTTAAGCCCAGGCCAGGTGCCTTTGTGCTCCCTACAGTTAGTACAGTCTGTAAAGGCTAGTGGTGCATCGCCCCAGCACCTCATTGACTTTGGTTAGGTTCTCTTTCAGCAGTATTCTGTTAAGCTGTATGATTCAGAAAGCAATCCAGAAAGCAGTTCTGCACACCCAAATATACCCACATCTGTCAATACCCAGCCCCAAGACAGACCAGGAAGCTCCTCAGTAATGACCCCCTGTCTTTTCCTTTCTGTATGAAGTTCTGTTTGGTGCTGTTTTGGGGTGGTTTTCTTCCTTTCACAGTTAGGTACTCAAAAGTTGTTGTCTACTGTATTTAGTTATACTAGAGAGGACCCTGGAAATCATCAGGTGCTGCTCTCAGTCGCTGTATTGTGTCGTCCTAGCTTTTGGGTTTGGCTTTTTTGTACTTTCTTCATTGGACACATGGTGGAACAGATACTTCTCGTCAGTGATCTAGAAATTAGTAACTAGCATCCATAGAGCTATTGCTTCTGTAGCTATTTCTTTTGTTTTCCTCTTGTGCTTATGCTGATAGGCTTATGCCTTCAAGGGCAGCTGTCTTCTGTGTTTTGGGTTTGGTATCAGTTGTTGTACCCTGGAAGAGCTTGTAAAGCAGGCGAGCGGGCAGAGCCATCCTGCAGCCTGCTGCAGCCTTCCCACCCTGTCTCTGTTGTTCATGTTCAGAGCTTCTCTGCCACCTCCACCCTCATCTGTCTGCAAAGCTGGAGACATGCCTTCCTCTGGCAGCTGCTGGAATTTTGGAGTACTTGCTGGGCACCCCTGTTACATTTTCTATCTGCAAAAGTCTGTTGCATCCCTGCCAGCCTTCTGTGCATGTGGGTCCTTTAGTGCTGTCGTGCCACAGTGATGGCAGGGCACAGAGGTTGTCAGGTTTTGCACCAAGTGGTGCAGAGCTACTGGTGGCCTGTGGTGTCTGTGGATGTCCTGAGCTGTGTTCAGACCTGTTATCCCTGCACATGGGCCAAGAAACTGATGCGCAGGGGCTGCAGGGTCTCTCACAACCCTTACCAACTCCTGAGCAGCCACAGCAGTTATCTCAAGGGATTTTGTGTTATTTATGTCCCTGACTTGGAGATGTACAAGTGATCACTGACTTGTTCACTCGTGACTATTTTCATGCCACCAGAGAAGCTGCTTGTGGCCCTGTAGAATATCACATCTGGGCCATTTTGGGTCCCAAAGTGTCCAGGGATACCCTGCAGGATTTGCTTGGTCAAATGATCTCTTTTTCTTGGGAAAGGAGAGAAAGGGCAAGCAAAACTTGTTTATTCCAGGAAATGTGTAGCAATGTGTCATGTGGCTTATTTCTCTTTCTCTTGAAGGTTATGCAGAAGCCCTGCAGAAAACAGAGAGCTCTGTTCCACGTAGTGAGCTCCAGGAGGGAGATGCCTCTGCAGATAATGTCACAGAAGAACCTGTGGGGTCCTCACCTTCGGTAGTGTTTGAAGACATACAACGTTGCAGTCCCAAGTGCTTCTGTATGCTGTTGGAGAACATCAGTGACCTGGTAGTAAATGAGGACTTCACTGTGGAAGTGATACCTGAAGGAAATGTTGCTGTAGCTACCTTCTTAAAAAGTATTGGTAAGACAAGGGTGAACACCGTCATTCATTTCTGCCTGTATGGAGCAGTAATAGCTTTCAGAGCTTGGTTCCTCTCCTGTTAGAGATTCAGAGTTTAAAGAAAGTGCCTAACTGCAGTCTCTTAAGAAAGATATGAGATTCTTGTACAGCTCCATGAAAATGCCTCTGATCCAAATGTTGCATGGCAAAGAGAAAAAAAAAAGAAGGTGTGCACATTAATTGAAATTGGGTGAGAGTGTTTCATTGTCTCTGTATCATTTTGGGTTAGATGGAGAAGGATTAGAAGTGGATTGAGTGTGAAGATGAGTTCTGCAAATTATTGAAGCGTATAAAGTCTGCATTTGAGAAGTTGCTGAGGCAGAGAGAAGTGCAGAGTTTATCCAAGAGATCAATAAGAGAGGAAGAGAGACATAGTGGTAGTGAAGAGCAGAGTAACAGGGCTGTGTGCATTTTCCCTTTTTCCTTACAGCACAGTTATTTGGCATGTGCTCTGGTTTGGGCTAGGATAGAGTTAACTCCTGTGAGGAACCAGGGAGGGGTACAACCTGGGCAGCTGACCCAGGCTGGCCAGCAGGTACTCGATCCCATCCTGACGTCATGCCCAGTATATAGTGGGGGAGCTGGCTGGGAGGAGCTCTCTTCCAGTGCCGCGGTTTTTGGCAGCCGGTCTGGAGCGGTCCCGGGTGGTGAGCAACTGTGTCACACACCAGTCTCTTTGTATATGCCCTCGTTTATTGTTACAATGTTCCTCCTTAACTTGTTTTGTTCTATTAAGCTGCTCCTGTTTCCACCGCGGGCTTTTCCCCTTTGCTTCGATTCCCCTCCCATTTCCTCCGGGAGAGGGAGGAGGCAGAGAGCACTCTCATGGGGGTTTTTCCCTCTTTCCCCCTGCTGGGCAAAACCACGACAAAGGGTAATAGTTTTCAAAGCTTGATTCCTCTCCTGTTAGAGAGTTTAAAAAAAGCTGTGTGAAAATGCCTCTGATGCAAGTGTTGCATGGGAAAGAGGGGAAACAATGAAGGTGTGCACATTAATTGAAACTGAATGAGAGTGTTTCATTGTCTCTGTCTCATTTTGGGTTAGATGGAGAAGGATTAGAAGTGGATTGAGTGTGAAGATGAGTTCTGCAAATTATTGAAGTGTATAAAGTCTCTGTTTGAGAAGGTGGTGAGGCAGGGAGAAGTGCAGAGTTTATGCAAGAGATCAATAAGAGAGGAACACAGACATAGTGGTAGTGACGAGCAGAGAGTAAGGTGGCTGTATGCATTTTCCCTTTTTCCTTACAGCACAGTTATTTGCCACTAGAGGCAGTTTTGCTCCAAATACAGGGAGACGTTGACCCAGGTGCTATCCAGAAGTGCCAGCAGGCTCTGATAGCAAGGCAGGAAAGCCTGGTCAGTTCACACAGCTTTTCTGTTTACAGATACTGAAGAATTTGTCAAAAGATGTTTGCAGAACAAAAGAGTTAAAGAATTCAAAATGACTGCCAGGCTTCTTGAGTTGACCCAGAGCATCAAGGCTGAAAACATCCCGGATGGTGTTTCCAGGGACTACATCACAGTTTACTTTGAGAACGTGCGGAACGGAGGGGGCCCCGTTTCAGACGTGCAGCTCTTCCCCGAGGAGAACTCGGCCATCATCACCTTCTGTGATCCCAAAGGTAACACTGGCCTTTGCCTGACCAAAGTGCACCCAGGAGGGGCACCTGAAAGAAAGTTACTGCAAATTTGGGCATTGAGACAAGCCTGGCTTGCTGTCACTGAGGCCAGTGTACATCATCCTGTTCCTGGGAGGTGCTCTGGGTTTAGAAGTACTGCTCCATGGCCTGGGCTTCAGAATCTCTCTGTCTTTTGACCAGAGGTTCATTTGAATGCCTGCTTTGTGCATGGGTTATTCCCACTGCTGGTCTTCCTGTGTTGACAGAGGGTTTTATCTGCAATACAACATTAATTGTATTTACAAGTAGAGGATCTGTCAATGACTTCATCTTTCACAGTTAGCTTTCAGAAACTAATTAAGGTCAAGTATCTTCATTATCAAGGAAGAACAGTCCAGTTACTATTCCTTGTGTGGAATCCCTGTCCTGTGTTGGTGTCTGCACAATCTCTGGTAAATATCTTTGTGTTAGGAGGCTCCTGGCTTAGTAGATTCCTTCATTTCAAGATTTCTGCCAGGTGATTAGTTTTCATCTGACTCTCAGGATTTGCTTAATAATATTTTGTACATTCAGTCAGTATGTACTTTGAATAACTGTAATCTGGTTGTAAGACCCTGCCAACATTGTAATTCCCTTCTTTTGTCCATTCCAACTGAAATATCAACAAAGTAAAAATGCACTGGCACAAGAGGTTTTTTGTTTTGAGAGTAAACAGCATTTCCAGTAGTACTTTGATCAGGCCCTGCTCTGTGGTGGGGTTTCCCTAGAAAATGCAAGCAAGTTGTAGCTGTACAGGCAAATGTAGGCACAAGCCTCTAATCTTGTCCTCTACAGATTGTTTTAGAAATCAGAAAAACATCAAAATTGATCTTTCAAGTGAAAAAAGAAAAGGAAAAAAAAGATAAAGTTACCGTATTAAGTGTAATAATTCTAAACAGAGAGTCGTTTGCTTGATTAGAAGTTACTGATACATGTGTGTTTGTATCTTTTATGCATTAACTTTTAGATGTAAACACTGTCTTGAAAAAGCAGCATTTGCTGGAACAGACACCAATTGCTGTGCATCCGTATTACCACTCCCTGGGAACAGCTCTCTATGGAGAAGAAAGACCAACTATCAAGATGCCAGAGCCCTTTGGGGTGCCAATAGATCCTTATGTCTGGCAGTTTTTACAGAGGGAGCCCAAACTGATCCAAGGCATAAATCAGGAAATGGCAATTCACCACTGTGAGCTAGAATGGCCCCAGGCAGACTGTGCACACCCAGAAGTTACTTTGTGCCCCTCCTCATCTCTCTCTGAGCAGAAAAAGCCAGTGGTTAAGCTGATCAAGACATGGAAGCAGGATGCCTCTGCTGAGTTCTCGCGCATCATGGCACATTACGTAGCTATCAAGTGTAAAGTGAAATCGGTGGATTGGGAAGAGGTGAAAAACAGGCTGGTGAAAGACGCTGCTTTGATGGTAACTGATATTTCTGAGGAGATGGTGGTGATTGCAGGCCACAGAGTAGCAGTGGACAGCGCAGAGAAAGAAGTGAGGGAATGCATGGAAAAGGCCATGAAGCAAAGCGAAAGGGAGAAGCAAAGCATAGAAATCTCTGTGTCGGTGGTCGCAGGGAAGTACAGTGTTCTGCACAATGCTGGCTTGGAAGAGAATATTCACAAAGAGTATCCCTGCTTAAAGATCTTTTATGATGACACCAAAAAAACTGTTCAGTTGTGTGGATTACCTGCAGAAGTGTATAAAATCAAAGCTGACTTACTGGAAAGGGTATTGAATATGCCCTGTACGTCAGTTGCCGTCGATCCCCACGTTTTCTACTATCTAGAGCGTGTGGATAATAAAACAACGTCAGAGACATTATTCACTAAGAAAAAAATTAACACTTTTTATGAGCTTGAAGGTGATACTGTGTTGCTATTTGGAGATGCTTCCAAAGATCTTTTAGAAGCAGAAGAGCAAATAAAGACAGGCTTAGAATCTAAGTGCATCATCATGGAGGATGACCAGGTCATTAAAAAGGAGCAGTGGAAGAAACTTCTTGCCTCCCTGTGCAAGAAGTACAATTCCTCCCAGCAAACTGTAATCATTGATGAACATGTTGGAAAAGAAACGAGAGTGATTATCGCTGGCTTCTCTCCAGCTGTAACAGAGGTTTATCAGAAACTTAATGATTTTATAGGCAGGTACACAATCGTGGAAGAAGTAATCCCAGCCGGGTCAGTGGTGGTAGTGCAGTTTGTAGAGAAGGAAAAATCTGAAGTATGTCTGGAATTGAGGAGGGAAGGTGTGACAGTACGTTTTGACACCAAGACACCGTCTATTTACCTGAGTGGACCAAAAGCAGAAGTGCCAAAAGCAGTCACCAGACTGGAAGAAATTCTCTCACGTCTTTGCTCAAAAAATGTGCCCATTGATAAGCCAGGAGCCAAAGAGTTCTTCACTGAAAGGAAAGATTCGTGTGTTTGTGAGGCAAAGCAGAAATTTGGCTGTTTGATTAGGCTGGAGGAAGATGGAGAACAGCAACAAAAACAGAAGAGTGAAAAAGTTGTTGAAAAAGGGAAAAGAAAGCTCTACTACAAGAAAATACTGTCAGATGAAGCCGCAGTAGCCGTGTACAAAGGTAACTTGTGTAATTACCCCATTGACGTGGTGGTAAATCCATCTAGTGAACACTTAGAACCTGTTGGTGGCCTTGCTGAAGCACTGCTGAAAGCAGCTGGCCCAGAGCTGCAAGAGGAGTGTGATGAGCTGGTGAAGAAGATGGGGAGTTTGCAGCCTGGGTGCGCGGTTATCACGGGTGCCGGGAAGCTCCCCTGCAAGAACGTTGTTCATGCTGTTGGGCCCAAGTGGAGCAAAGAAGCAGCAAATCAGTGCAAAGACTTGTTGAAAAAGACAGTGAAGAAAAGCCTGCAGCTAGCTGAAGCATGTAATCATAGTTCTATAGCCCTGCCCACTCCAAGTGGGGGGATGTTTGGCTTCCCACTGGAACTGTGTATGTACTCAATTGTGTCTTCCATCAAGGAGACCTTGGAAGGCACGGAGGACAGCAGCTTGAAGGAGATTCATCTTGTGGGTGATACAAAAGAAACAGTTCGGTCTGTGATTGAGATAGTGAAAAAAGTGTTTACAGCTAGATCATCTTCCCCAATGCTGAGGATACCCTGCTTGGATAACTATAAACTGAGGCAAAGCCAGAAGGAGAACAGAAAAGAGGATCTGCAGATGGTTGTGACAGGGGAAGGACTTCGCATCCGAGTAGAGGAGAAAAATGTTAAGGAAGCCACGGTAAGGCTTTGTCTGCCTCCTCTCTCATTTGGTGTGAAGATCTTTCAAGTTCAATAGAAAAGGAAGGACAATGAGTTATGTTGTTTTACAAGGCTATTGCTAACTAAGGAAAGCAGTTCTGTGCTAGCTAAATGTGGTTGCAGGCTCCCAAAACTGATGGATTTCAGGGTGGGCACTGTCACTCTGCATCTGTTTCTGGTAGGTAGATGTGAATTTCAGGGTGTTTCATTCCCAGCTAGAGTTTATTTGTTCTCTAGATCTAAGGTCAACATGTAAAGCTGTTTGCTTTTTTTAATTCTCTTTTTTTTCTGAACTAAAATACTTTTTAAAAGTATTTATATGAACCATAGCTATCTAGGGTTTTGTCCTTGGATGCTATGGGAAATCAGACACTGTCTGAGCTGTTGCTGAGAGTCATGCTAACAGTGATAAAAAGCTTCAGGCTTTTTATCACTGGAGACAGTGGCTGATTTGGTTTTTAGTTGCCTTCTACACAGTCTTCTACAAGACTACATTCTTAGATTGTTTTGCCAAAGGCTAAATGTGATTCTGCTGAACTTTTTTCTTACCTCATTCTAACTTTTCATTCTTTTTGCTAACAATAAGTTTAACTACTGCTTATCTAGACCACCAAGACTCAGTCTGCACCTCTGACATAGTTTCTTTCCCTTATGTTTCTTTTTCCTTCAGCGATGCAAAATGCCTATTTGTTCAACAGCCCCTGATTTTTAAACGTTGGGAGTTTAAAGTCTCCTTAAATTATTACTGTCTTGTTTCAATGTTATTTGCATCGGTTGTCAATTTGTTGCCTGTAAAAGTCTACTCCATTGAAAGAGCACTACTAGATGTAAAAACCCCCTCAATATGGTACATGTTAAAAGTACTTCATAATTGAAACATCTCCAGTGATAAAAAGTAGAGTAAATGCCAGGCCTTGGGGCTTTGCCTGTTTTGCTTCATGAGAGCACAACAACCTTCCTTCACCTCATTTTGGTGCATGAGACGGTGCTTTTCTGGTAAGCTGTAGACAGCCTCACCTCAGCGAAAATGAAAGGGACACTAAACTTTCTGTACGATGTGCACCTTCTGTAGTACATGTGTTTTGCATCCCATGATCGTGCTAGAGAAGAAGGAGCAATACTGCAACAGTTCTTCACAAGGAAGTGTAGGAAGAGCTGGGTCTAGGGAAAGGAGATGAGAAAGACTGCCAAGATTGAGTTTATTTCACTTGCCTAGACATTCTCATCTGCTTAGGATGAGGTGGGTCACAGCCAGATCTCCACTGAGGGCTTGACAGCTCTGGATGGAAGGATGGATGGATGACCTGCTCACACGTGGTGAGCAACCTGTGGTGCTGGTACTCACAGTGGGTCTGATGCTGCCTACCGTAGGTTTCCTACAAGTCCAGGAATACTGACTACACAGAAGCTATGCAGAAAACCAGGTTATTTCTGCCTTGGCATCTTAATTTTCCTGCTATGTGTTGCTTTGGTGGTGCTTTTGGTCTCGATGCACATTTTTTCTTGAAGTCTGGTTACAGATATTTTTGTTGTGATTTTGTTGCAGGGAGATGTTATTGTCAACAGCGTTGGCACAGATCTGAAGTTTGGTGTGGGGCCCCTTTGCAAAGCCTTGCTGGAAAAGGCTGGATCAGCTCTCCAAGCAGAGTTTGACAGTGAAAAACAGAAACAGGCTGCTGGTGAAGGGAGTGTGATCTGCACCAGTGGAGGTGCTCTGTCCTGCAAGTCCGTGCTTCATGCAATACTTCCCAGATGGGATGGAGGAAATGGACAGGCCCTGAAGGTACATTTTCATTATTAAAAAAAAAAAAAGGGAGTTGGAAACATATTTGTTTGGGATCCTGTCTTGAGGCTTTGAAAGAGTTTGGAAGACTTGACTCCATTGACTTGTGTTGGAGTGCCCTTAAAAGGTGCCTTGATGCACTAAGAGCTTTTTCTCATACCAGTGTAATCTCTGTGGAGCCACTAGTAAATGATGCCTCTTTTAATTACAGAAAAAAACCATCTTTGCTGTGTTTTACAGACCCTAGAAGATGTAATCCATTCCTGCTTGAAGAAAACTGAAGAACTTGGACTGAAATCAATCAGTTTCCCAGCTATTGGAACTGGTGGCTTTGGGTTTCCTAAAACCTTTGTTTCTAAGTTAATGTTTGATGTGGTATTCCAGTTCAGCAGTAGTCACACTTGGAAGAGTCTCCAGGAGGTTATTTTTCTCTTGAATCCAAAAGATGGAGATAACATCCAGGTAGTTCTTCTCTGGTCAAAAATGTCACATATTGTTTTATTTACACTTTAACAATATTCTAGTTACTTTTTTTCCTTAAGTTCATAATGCAGCACTTTCTTCCTGCTGTGGGCTGGTGCTGCTGGCACTGTGAACAACTGTGGATGCTTGCTCATCTTTTGACAGAGTTCTGGCCATGCAAAGACAGTATCTATGACAACAGTGCCCACATCGAGTCTTGCAGTGTTATCAATGATATCTACATATGACAGTCTAATGTGTCAGATGACTCAGCAAGAGCTACATGACTGTTAACGTTAACTATGGAAATACTCAGCGGATAAACTCTGAAATACTGTCTTTTTCCTTTCTTAGGCTTTTACCACTGAACTACAACGCAGGGCAACTGAAAGTTCCAGTGCTGCAGCACCAAAGTCAAGTAAGTTTTTGTAGGGGTGCGAGGTGGAACAAGGGAGAATGTAAATACTGTGAAGTGGTTTGATTTGCTTCAGGAAACAGGTGAAATGTCATTAAGCAGCATTTTTCTTTTTCTTCCTGATGTATGTTGTAACACAACAGCAAAACCATATGAGTAACAGCAGGGGTTTATTCATAAGAATACTTAGCTCTTCTCAGCTGCCGTATCAGTGAGATACAGTTAAGAGTGTCCAGACAAAATACAAATTACATAAGTGTAGTCTAGAAGAAAAGGATTCTTTTTTATCTATGAGGGTAAAGGTGAAATAAGTTACAAATGGGATCTCTGTTACTGGAAATGCCTAAGCTGGATACTCCCATTTCTTGTAAGAATTCAGGAAGTGCTTACAGAGCTGATCAGGTCAGATAACCACAGGGTCCTGTCTGAATTTATATTGTTCGAGTTTACAGGAATCAAAATGGTTTCACTTTCACAATGTTTGAAGAGGAAGACTGCTGTGTTGTCCTGCTTTCAGAAATGGAGTAGAGAGAAAGGCAGAAACTCTGTAGGTCCATCAAACTGCTCTAGAGCATATGCCTTAAAAGGTTAAGTTGAAGTTCCTCTTGCTGGAAGATAACAATACCCCAAACTAGAGGAGAAGTGTTTTAAGGTATTTTTCTTTCCCATGCAGGTTCCATTAGGCTTGTTTCAACTGAAGTATTGGGAGTTTATGAAATGCAGATTGGTTCCATTACACTCCAAGTAATGAGTGGAGATATTACCAAGGAAGATACAGAGGTTATTGTAAGCGTGTCAAATGCAACATTCAATGCCTTGTCAGGTATTGTACCGAATATGTGGTCCTTCAATGATAAATATGGGATAGTTTAAGAGGGCAGGAGAAAACTGTTCATATGTGAAACTTTTATGAGGTGTTTTTCATGTGAGCGAGATAGCTGTGGCTAGTCAGGACATAGATCTTAAACAGGTTTTTTATGTGTCCTGAATGTTTAGTTTCCAAATTACTAAAACAGAAGACATCAAATTTTTCATGTTCAAAACCAAAAATGCTGAAATAAAAGGGATTGTTTTAGATCAAATGTCATCCTGAGAAACTGCTGTGAATAATTCTGAGGATTCTTTGGTGAGACTGTGAATTACAAGCATGAAAGACATTAGATGATTGAATTCAAAGCAATTGGAGAGTTTGGTGAGGGACATACTCTTGGCTAGTGAAATGATGAAATAGAAGTGATTCTTAATGATTTCTAACCAGTAATGAAGACAGTGTGTCATGGAGGGTGCTTAGGGGCACTAGCAAAATGTTTTGCACTTTGTGGGATCTTGCCACATGAGGATTTGGGATATTTGTAAAGTACAGAAACTGGGTAGAGCTTTGATGAGAAACAGTGCAGTTGACTTAATGAATGTGTCTGCTTTTCTTCTGTAATTTAAGGGGTCTTCAGAGCGATTGTGGATGCTGCTGGTTCCCAAGTCCAAGCAGAATGTGCTCAATATGGTATGATAAAGCACACTATTTTGTTTGGGGTTTTTTTGTGTAAAGTTGGTTGTAATTCTCTGATGGTATCATCATAAAATAACTTTCACTATAGTGCTGGAGAATTTTCTTCCTAGAGAATTTTTATTTTCACAACTGAACAGAAGATGGGTAGAGATTTCAGATGCTTAGAGGTGCTGGGTAATTAATGTAGTTTAAGTTCTTTACCCCTGAAATTACTCGAGAGTGAATTAAGAACAGAAATCGTCCCATCAGCTTGAGCATAATTCTGTGGTCAGCTACAGGAGAGCTGAAGTTGTGAAACTGAGCAAAGTGATGAAAACCAGTGATGAGCACTGGAAGGGGCTGCCCACATGGGTTGTGGAGTCTCCTTCTCTAGAGACTTTCAAAACCCACCTGGATGGGTTCCTGTGTGACCTACTCTAGGTGGTCCTGCTCTGTCCGGGGGCAGGGGTTGGACTGGATGATGTCTCGAGGTCCCTTTCAGCCCTTAAGATTGTGTGAATTTATGATCTTAAATCAGTTGTTACCTTTGTGATCAGTCAAGTGGTATGTAACTCTGCGTTCATTTTGAGATGTTTGTAATCAAACATGAGTACTCTAAAAAAAACCCTGTCTTTTTAAAGGTGTCTTACCACAGTTCTTAGATCAGTTGGTTGTTATCTGAATTCTGTTATTTTAACCATTCAGCTGCAGAGTAAGAATTTTAGCTTTCAGGGACTAAGTGGTATAAGAAGGGATTTCCATATAAATTAACTGTGCACATTCTGTAGGCTTGCTTTTAAACAAAAGTGAGCTGTGTTTAGTTTCAGCATCAGTTCTTAAGTTCTACTTAATAGGAAACTAATTTGTAGCAGACATCTGGGGAAATCAGGAAACACAATTAATTGAAATGCTTCTTGCAATGAGAATATTTACAGAGAAAACTGTAGTCAACTAAACCCAGGATAATACAGCATGCAAGGGGTTTCATTCCACTTCTGGCACTTCTTTTCTAATGTCAGTATAACCAGGTCTCTTGCCAGAAGAGAGAGCCACTTTGAAAATGTTATGTCTCCTTCTTTGTCTTATCTTCCCCAGCTGGGCAGCCTCAAAGCGGCTTTATCACTACACAAGGTGGAAATCTGTTGTGCAATAAAATCATCCACTTGGTTCACGATCACAATGTGAAGAGTCAGATCTCCAAAGTGCTGAATGAGTGTGAGCTGAAGAGGTACAGATCTGTCGCCTTCCCAGCGATTGGAACAGGTTTGCCTTTTCTTGGGGAAGCGATGAGTGCTGGGGGGGAGGACAATACCTCTGGTGTGGATGATGGTAGACTTGTTTAAGAAACCATAGGCTTGCATTTGTGAAAGTTCATTTGAGTCAGTACAAACACCACCTGCACATATCAAAAATTATCCTCTTTTTTAAAGTATAAACATTATAATTGATACTGATTGAGCAAGAACACCTAAAGAAAAGGTATTGCTCCATAAAAGACATTCTGCCCCAAAACAGACTGTATATCTCAGCTGGCTGCCCTGCACCTTTCTTCAGACTTCCCCTAGACCTTGTTTTGGGATTTCAGCCACACCTAAGGACTGGGGTCAGGGTTTGTAGCTGGAGTTGAAGTGGTTATGGCAGGTCCCCTGAACTGTGTGCTAGTGTCATGACAGCTGTCCAAGGGATGCTGTGGCTGAAATGGGCCATATCCCACCAACATGTCAAAGTAAGCTTCAGGTTAGACTTCAGGCTTGTTGTAGGGGAATGAGAGCAGTTGTTTTGAGTTTGGTGTTCCTGATTTCATGTTGAAATACACTGCAGGTTTGTGACAAAATCCTCTGCTGATTTTTACTTGGTTTTAGTTTGGTGCCTGATTTAAAGACAGAGTGGGTGATGTGCAGGTTTAAAAATATCAGGGGGATGCCAAGGCTGATGTGCCTGCTGAAGCCTCAGAGTAAATAAAGGGTGAGTCTCAGAAGAGTTTCCCAGGTCTATGTACATTGTCACCTCTCAGAGCTCATAGGCTGAGCCGTAAAGCTGAGCTTACACCTGGGGCTTTGGCCAGAAAGCACAATGGGGGAGGAGAGAGGGACAGCAGTCTGTATGAGCCAGGCACATAGTCTCTGTTTCAGGGATGCTGCCTTATATCAATGAACAATACTTAAATTGTGCCTTTTATTTTTGTTTAGGTCAAGCAGGAAAGAGTGCAGCAAAGGTAGCTGATGACATGTTGGATGCTATAGTGGAATTTGAAAGCAAGGCATCAGTACAGCATTTGAAAAAAGTTAAAATCATCATCTTCCAGACACAGATGCTCCAAGACTTTTATGAAAGCATGAAGAAAAGAGAAGATTCAGATTTACCCACAACAGACTCGTGGATGTCTATGTTTAAATGTAAGTAGATGGGTTTTCTGTGTACACAGATACATAAAGCTATTTTATTTGAAACTAATAATTAACACATATTTCTTCACAGCATTTTTCTGGGGCAAAGCTCAATCCACTGAGAAGAAGAAGCCTGTTTGTTTGGAGAAGAAAGTGAATTTAGCCATATTTCAGATTTGTGGAGAAAGCCAAGAGCAAGTGGATGCAACTGAGTCCTGGATAAAAAATCTAATTTTAAAGGAGCAGTTCGAAACCAGTATTTCAGATGAGCTAATTGAAAGATTTGATGAGATGCAGATTGACACTTTGGCAGATCTCCAGAGAAGAAGGCATGTTACCATTGAGCTTGAAGACAAACTTTACCCCCCTCGCATTATCATTTCTGGTATTAGCAGGGATGTCTGTTTTGTTTCTGTGGAAGTTCAAAAAATGATCCAAAAAATTAAGGATGCTGAAGAAGAACAAGCCAAGGCAGAACTTGTTTATAACCTTGTGGAATGGAGGTATCTAGGAAACAATGACAGCTTTGTTCCTTTTGATAAACTGACAAATATGCAGCTGGAGGATGCCACAATAGCTAAAAAACCACATGTTACTGTCAAAATTAACAAGAAGAACTACAAGGTGGATCTGAATACTCTCCAGGCTAATGATGACCAAGGGAATATTATAACCATTCAACGTGTGCCAAAGAATAAAGGTAAATTGCAGCTTTGTTAATTATAAAACACCCAACTTCAGTGGTGATTACTGAATGATAGTTCTGAGAAATGCAAACTCAGGTGTTCCACAGGCAGCTTTTAGTCTCAGAATTAGTGGCAAGGAAGACTGAAATCAGAACAGAGATTATGTGTACTTATCTCACTAATGAGCCTGACTTTCCTGCTTCATTCTGACAAAGGAAGTGTTACCTGAAGAATGTGTAAAATTCTTCTGTAGTTTTCAAAGTTGCTTTAGATATTGGGATGGGGATAATTGGATTAGGGAAAATGTAAAGCCTTAAGAGTCAGTTACAGAGCAGTGATGGACTGAAGAGAGTATTCTTGGACTAAAGGATCGCACAAGGTATTATCCCCTCAGCCCTCTATTAGCAGTTGGTTTGTAAGACTTGCCTTCAAAACTGAGTGAGGTGTCTGTGCTCATGATGCAGTCTCTGTTTTGCAGATAAGCAGTTGATAGAGCTCCCTGCACACTGGGAAATGATGCAAAAGGAACCGGTCAAACTGGTGAATCTCGAGCGATCACATCAGGAATATCTGGAAGTTGAGAAAATGTTTAAGAAAACCTGTCCCAACTTTGTTATAGAAAAGGTGAAATCCTAGGGGGAAGGGGAGGGGGAGTGAATTCTTGGGCCGAAAACAATATCTGTTCTAAGGATTTGTTTGTAAGGGTCTGCAACCTGGTGTGCCTTTCGTATGTCTGTCTCCCCAGTGCTGCACAGGGTGGTGGATAGAAATTCAACTGTTGGTTTTAATCAAAGTGTGAAGATTTGATCCTCCTTGTTGAAAAGTGTGTGACACAGTGCACAGAGATTTAATTGCTATGGAGGAGATGGAATTATTCAGAATCAGGAGGAGTGATAAATAGGAGAGAATACAATAAAACTAAGAATGAGAATATGTGCTTGAAAAATGTCTTCCACCGTGAGATTCCATGAGCACGGTCACAAAGACACAAGTAGAACAAAATATAACTGCACAATAGAAAAGAAAAAATTGGCAATGACATGAAGTCTTTTCCCATTGAATATGGGAAGCTCTTAGAGCAGTGCCTTAAAGATTATTCTTTGACTCAGATATTGTTTCCCCTGAGCTATATTCACGTTGTTGTCAGAGGGACACAGCAACATCTATCCTACCCCTAATTCATTTTTGTGTAGGAGTTTTGAATGATTTGCTAAGCTACACAACAAAGGAAGTAATCTTTACTTCCAAGCTGAAGTAGATCTGAAGAGATCTAGAGGAGAAACATCACAAAGATGATGGAGTAGAGCATCTTCCTTCTGATGAAAGGCTGAGGGAGCTGGGGCAATTTAGCTTGGAGGAGACTGAAGGGTGACCTCATTAATGTTTACAAATACATAAAGGGTGGGTGTCAGCAGGATGGAGCCAGGCTGTTCTCAGTGATGGCCAGTGATAGGTCAAGGGGCAATGGGTACAAGCTGGAACAGAAGAGGTTCCAAAGAAATACAAGGAGATACTTCTTCACTGTTGAGGTGAGGGAGCACTGGAAGGGCCTGCCCAGATGGGTTGTGGAGTCTCCTTCTCTGAAGACATTCCAAACCCACCTGGACAAGTCCTAGTGTGACCTACTCTAGGTGGTCCTGCTCTGGCAGGGGGAGTGGACTGGATGATCTTTCGAGGACCATTCCAGCCATTAAGATTCTGTGGTTCTGTGTAATGCTGTCGCTACAGTGTACCTTGTAGTGAGATGATTTAGGATGTACAGAAATCATCTTACCTTATCATTGCCTCTAGCAGTGGTACACAGCCCATTTCTGGAAATGACAAGGCACAGCTACCATGATTGTCTGTGTACCTGGTATAGTAGGCAAGACAAACCCAGCTTGAAAACCTCTTGTGAGCTGCTTTGGCTTCTGATTTTTTCAAGAGGCTCATGTATGGAGATCCCCAACCCAAACCACACCCTAACAGGGCAAAGTGAAATTTACTGTCATTCTTTCAGTTTGGTTCGTTTCTAATGCTTTCCACGACAACTATTGGTCCCTACCAGTATAAATATGGTTCTATTTTATAACTTTGCAGATTGAAAGAATACAAAATTCTTTCCTCTGGAAGACATATCAAATGAAAAAAAATGCTCTGGATACAAAGAACAAAAGCCAAAGCAATGAGAAGTTGCTGTTTCATGGGACAGCTGCATCCTCATTGAGCACAATCAACTACAATGGATTTAATCGGGGCTTTGTTGGAAAGAATGGTGAGTCATTACCCAAAGCAGGAACCAGAGAAGTAGAACCTGGGCTGAATTAAGGTGCCAGTTGCTGTCAGAGGTCCCACAACCTCACTTCAAAAGTCCTTATATTCTGTTCTCAGTATTTTCTTCCTTAAAACACATTTGTACCTGCCTAGAGCTGAGTTGAACTTGAGAGTCTGATGGCTTAACTCAGATCTAATTGACACTTCAGCACAGTCTGGATCCAAGAGTAGACATTTCTCTGACTGGGTCCTCTAGAGGTACTTACAGTGATATTTTCTTGAGAAAATGAAGTCCAACGTGAACTAAATAGATCAGGCTGTGCACAGATGGAAATGTCAGCCACCATTTCTTTTTAAAACATGACCAGTGGAGCACTGTCCTGCTCTGGTGGTGCCAGGAGGTTGGATTTACTTGGGAAGCAAGGGCCCTAAAGCCCCATGTCCTCTCTCAGCCTCTTCATCTCAGCCACCATTTATGATGGGAGGGGCACACATCCTTTCTGGCAGGCTGGGCAGCTGTGCAAAACTCTCTGAAGGTCAGAGCAGACAGACAGGAAAGGCTGTCTGCTTAAAAGCCTGTCTGGCTCAAACAGCTTTCTACCAATATCATAAAAAAAAGATACCTGAGACAAATGTGAGTCCTTTCACTTGCTGTGAAATGTAACTGGAAAACAGTAATTACAATCATATAGTCATTTCAAGCTGGGAAGGTGCTGAAGACTTGCAGTTTGATGAGTTGCAGGCTAAACAGAGAGAGGAATCCTTTTCCCCATAGGAAGGAGCTGTCAAAACTTGGGTGTTGATACCTGACATCTAAGTTTGATTCTGATGCAAGTGATTGTCACTAGAACTTGCTGTTTAAAGGAGAGCTTTAAAGATTTTTATGGGAATAAGAATACTAACTTTATCTGAAAATGTTGTCTTTCCAAACAGATGCAGCCATTGGAAATGGAACCTACTTTGCTGTGGATGCAAGTTATTCTGCTCAGGATATTTATTCCAGCCCAGACACCAATGGCACAAAACACATGTACTGGGCTCGAGTCCTCACTGGGCATTACTGTGCTGGGAGTAGAGGGCTAATCACTCCACCCCCAAAAAACCCAGCAGATCCTACTGACCTCTATGACAGCGTGGTTGATGATGTGAATAATCCAAAAATGTTTGTCATATTTCATGACATTCAGGCATATCCTGAATATCTTATTACTTTCAAAAAATAGAATGTTCTTAGTAGGCTGGGAAATTTTAGTGCCTTTTCCATGTGGGAACTCACAGGGCAATTCATCATTCTTGTTCACCACACGAGGCTGCTTAAGCTAAGTAGTTATATTCAAACACACACATAGATAAATGTCTTCAAATCATCCACACAGTGAGGCCAGGATAAGCCAATATTTTAGAACATGCCATTTCAATACCCCATACTTCAAATTCAGTTATGCAAAGGCATAGGCAGGAACCGTGAGGACAGCCCTGACCACTTCCTACGCAAGGCAAGGGGAGCTGGTAGCAGAGAGCTGCTCTGCCCTACCTGTGGCCTGAAATCACAGGTGTAAGGAAGGTCAGGGCACGTATTCCTATTTCCCATGTTCACCATGAAGAACAAAGTGGCTGGCTACCTGTGAGGATATCTGTAAAATATTCCATGTTGGGAAAACAACCTTGTTCACTAGCACTTCTCATCCATTCTCAGACATCCACTCTTGTTGGTGCTAAGAGACTTGAACAAAGACAATCCAATATTGAATAATGCTTTGCATTCATTGTTTCACCCTCTTCTGCTGCTGTGGCATACTTTGTTATTCCTTAGGTATCAGTTCCTACATTTGTACCTGTTTCTTAGGGCTGTTTTCCACGGTCCCCTGCATTATGCATCTTCCACATAGAGTTGTTGCTTGTGCAGTTTTCAAGACAGCAAAGAGGGACTTTTAATTTCTTCTGGTTAGTACCAAAACATTAACCCTCCTTATGGCATTACCAGTTTGCAGAAAGTCATCTACAGGGGCATAACTCAATTACCTTGCTTAAAAACCTTGTGAAGATTCTTGGAGTTTTGTAAAGCATATAGATAATGGCATTTGTACATCTTTGCAACAAGCTGCACACTTACTGACAGGGAGAACCTTACAACTGCTGATCCAAAGTCACATTCATGTGGCTTTAATAAAAGTAGTTTCAAACTGCTCTGTCTTATCACTTGAGTCATTTCCACAAAGGAACACACTTCAAGTAGAAACGTTGCTTTACATTTGGATATGTTACACTGCTGCTAGAGTGAGAAGCTGAAAAGGCTGAGAAGACAAAATTGTTTCCTGATATTGTCAGAGTGGCAGATTTGTGCATTAGAGACTCCAGGTGAAATTATTCTGCCTTAGTCCGAAGGGGACCTGTGCTGCAAATAGCTGCCAGGTGTCTTAAAACCTTACTGCTGTATTCTCTTTGCCTGCAAAGGGGGAAAGTGCTTACAGTAGCTGTAGGTGGCAATATAAAAATCTGTTCTTCACAGCACATGCCCGTGCAACACTTCAGATGCACGTCCTGAATAAATTCCCATGTAAAGCGATGGCTAATGATGACAAACTTAGAAAGTGAGAGTGAAACAGAATTGTATGACTAGAATTGGAAATGTTTTATAGGCAATCTCAATCAGGAAAAAAAATACAGGTTTTCTGTTTAAGTAAGCAATGGGTTAGAAGAACATTTACTACACAGGACTGTAGCTATTAATGACTATTAATTGAATTAACAGTTCAAAGCTAGCTCAGTGATTCCTTATTTTGTAGAGATTGTTTCACAGAGAACAATGTTACGTACCCATATCAATGACAGTGGGTAACTCTCAGCTCTGGAGGATAAATCTGAGGGACGTCCTCACTCACCAGAGGAATTTCCAGACACTCTCCAAGAAAGAGTATGTTCTTTATTTTATAGAATAAAGTGATTGTTAGCCATCTGTTATTGAATTATCGTCAATAGAGTGAGCAGAAACATCTGGTTTCTAGCAATATTATCTCAGAGGTGTCTGTTTCGCAACCCACTACCTCAGGAACTTTAATTTTCCTCCCCAGTTGTTCTTGGAGGTAGCCAAGTCAGGCTAGTCTGTAGTGGCTTTTGCCACTGAAGACAGCATGACTCCCTTCAGCTTCCCTCTTTTCATGAGGCAGAGTGCCCTGCTACACTGGCCTTCAGCATAATGGAACGCCTTGGAAAGGGGCAGGAGCTGCAAGATGAAGCTCAACAGTGGCGATGGTGGAAGTTTCTTTACTAGTTTCACCACCAGGATCTTAGAGCTATTCTGTTTTACCGTGTTTGTGGACCAAGAAGCTGGGAACAAGCCCGGTGGTGTATGAAAAATGACATCCCAGCCCCAGGCTTGAGCGCTGGGCTGGGCTGGCCGCGGCGGGCCCACGGCACGCCTGTGCTTCTAGGCAGTGCCTAGGGACGGGGTTTGCTGGTGTGGATGCGGTTAACGTTTGGATGGATGATCTGAAAGGCCCTTTTGCAACCCAACCGATCCTGCGTGTCTGTGATTTCAGTCTCACAGCCTGGGGCGAAGGCCTCAAGGCGCAGGAACTCCCAGGGGGGGGTGAGGAGCTGAGCCTCGGGGCAGAGCTCGGGGGCTTTTGCTGAGGCGCCGGCGCCCCAAACCTGCAAAGGGCTGTAGCGGCACGGCCGCAGCGGCAGCCGCGCGGGGCGCTCTGCCCAGCGCGGGGCGCTCTGCCCAGCGCGGGGCGCTCTGCCCAGCGCGGGGCGCTCTGCCCAGCGCGGGGCGCTCTGCCCAGCGCGGGGCGCTCTGCCCAGCGCGGGGCGCTCTGCCCAGCGCGGGGCGCTCTGCCCAGCGCGGNCGGGTCTCGGGCGGGGGGCGGGCGCGGCGAGGGCTCCTCCGTTCCCCGCCGCCGCCGCCGCCGCCGCTGGGGGCGTCCCGAGAGGGCGGGTGCGGGCAGCGGCTGCGCTCCAGAGCCGGCGGAAAGCTGCTGCCGCAGGCGAGAAGGGGTGAAGGGGCCCAGGCGAGCTGCCCCATCGCCCGGCTTCCTCCTCTCCCTGCCAGGCTGTCTATCAAGTTCTTCTAAAGGAAAACCGCGTCTTGAAGAGAAACGTGGATCAGCAGCTGAGAATTAAGATTATATACGACACGAGCGTCGAGCAGTGAGTATCATTTGTGGCAACTCACCCCCGCCCCCCCCCCCATACGTGAGNTGAGAGTGGAAATCCTGTTAACGAAAGCTTGTTCGTTTTGTTTTGTTTGCCAAACACAGTTTGCTACCCGAGAAAAGTCACCTTATAAAGGTATGTCGTAATTGCTTCACCTTTCTGTTGGTACATAGTCGACATGTATCATGTTAAGTTTAAGCCCTATTTAATGAAAGGCTTTGAATCCCAGCAGTTTCATATCCTCTAGTCTGGGAACCCAAGGCTTCGTGTACAGGTTATGTTCCAATAAATGTTGCTTGGCAGGTGTTTGTTATGCACCCAAGGTGCAGAACTTTCAGTGAGCATCATGTGTATAGTTTTTAAAGCCTGTTTGAAGCTGTACATTAGAATTAATTCTGGCTCCCTTCCCGTTTTGTCACTCCAGCAACAAAAATTCTGGGAATACCACAATGAAGTATTTCCTAAGTACCTTGATAAGGCTTGAATTTCTTGGCAAGTCAGGGTTTGTGCTCTTCTGCTGTATCACAACATTTAGCAAACGTCATGGAACTGGGTAGTTAGTGCTTTGAAGGTGCTGCTGGGTGACTTTTATTTCTTGTTGTGTTCAGAACAAACTTTTCCCACAAGCTATATCTTATTTGGAGAAGACGTTTCAAGTGCGTAAGTCCACGGGTACCATATTACTAAGCAGGTAGGTGAAAGTCTGTTGAAAATCACTCGCTGTATTTGATATTTATCGTTGCATTGTCTGGCCTTTCAAAAGAAGAATAGAATAAGAGTGGGAGAAGTGCTTTCCTCAGTCACACCAGTGACCCATCTGACCCCTAGGTGGTAGCAGAAGTTATTTAGAGAGCATACACAAATTAGCCAGTCTTGTGTGGCAACCATTTGTTGTGTCAGAGATGTTCTGGGCTATCCATGCTGCCTGTTTCCTTGTATATGTGCCCCCATTTATGAACCTGTAGGTAATGTTTCTCTGAACCTGTGCATACATTGTTAACAAATGGAAGCCTTATATATACCTAAAAATTCTTATTGTGGAAGTTACATTAAATACCTGTATTACTGGGATGCATCAAGAAGAGTGTGGTCAGCAGGTCAAGGGAGGTTCTTCTCCCCCTCTGCTCTGCCCTGGTGAGGCCTCAGCTGGAGTCCTGTGTCCAGTTCTGGGCTCCTCAGCTCAAGAGGGACAGAGACAATTGGAGGTCTTATGTCTTCCAGAGCAGGGTAGCTAATAATTCTTACTACGAAAGTTACATTAAATACCTGTATTACAGTGCTCTTGGATGCTGTAAAACTGTTGTACAGTTTCTTTTTAATAACAAGGCAGTGCTGTCTTTCATGTTTGGCTGAAGGCAGTGTGCAACAAACCAATATTTGAGGAGGAAAGCCGACCCTCACAGGTACTGCCAAGGAGCCTGTGCAAGCCATACAAGATGTGGGCCAGTTATAGTTCCTGAGAAACACCTCCAGGTAAGCTAAGCCATCCAAATCCTTCTTAACCTTTGAAATATCATTGCTTGTGGGAGTTAATAAAAAGCTACCATTGCTAACTGTGCATGAGTGACCTGTTTGTGGGAGGTCACTGGGTCTGAGTGACAGGACAATTTGAGTAAATGGTTGGTTTATGCTGTTGGACCAAGAGTGGAGTGAAGCTGGACTCTTTACTGTTTTCTAAGCCTCTGTGTGATGGGCTTGTGTGGAGCCACTTTCTACTTGGTAAGGAGGGGGCAGGGGGCTGCAGTGCTGCCCCTGTAAGCAGTTCCTGAAACTCCTCCTGGCTCTGAGTCAGACCCACCTCTGACCTGCCTGGAGCAATGCCAGAGCAGAGACCTCCCTGCAGCCCATGGCAAGAGAGCAGCTGTGTCCCTGCGACCCACGGAGGGCAATAGTGGGACTGATAGTTGCCAACAGCTCTGGGAGGACCCTGTGCCAGGGAAGCAATTGCAGATGAGGATCCCATGCTAGAGGAGGTGATTGTAGATGCTATCTATGCTAGAGGGGAGGGATTGCAGATGAGGACCTTGTGCGAGGGAGTTGTTTGCCCCCAGAGGTGCAGGAGACTGTGTGAGGAGGGCCATGCACAGGCTGTGCTGGAGTGTCAGTGCGCCACAGAGATCAACAGAGAAAGTTGAGAGGAGCTGCAGCCCTCGGGACAACAACACAGGTCAGCGTGGCCTGTGCAGGGCTGCTTGGCCTGTGCGGGACCCTGTGCTGGAGCAGGGGAGTGGTGAGGAGTCCAGCTACCCTGAGAGGAGACAAGCAGCAGGAGCCATTGGAAACAGACTGACTGCATCCCAAATTCCCTGTCCCACTCCTCAGTTTGTGGGGAGGAGATGAAGATACCAGCATTAAGTGCCTAGGCCCAGGAAGAGGGGAGGGATAGGGGAAAATGCCCTTAAAAGGCTGGTCATGCTCTTCATCATTGTCGTGCTCTGTGGTGGTTTCCCTTTGTTATGGTTTTGGTTATTGGTGGATTCAATTTAGCTTCATTTTCTTCGCTAAGCTGTGAAGTGGGGAGTGAGCCTTCCCTGTCCTTGGGAATTTCCAAAAAGCCCTCGATTACTTTCTTTTCCCTGTCCCTCCGGGAGGGGGAGAAGTGAGCAAGTGGCTGCTCCTGGTTCTTTTTACCGTGACCCTCTGTTATAAGGAACTATACAGAGGAGGAGGTTCAAAGCCTGTTAAATTGCCCCTAGTCACATCATTATTCACCTTGGTCAATGAGCCAGACTTTCACAGAATTCATAGTAGGATGGGTTTGGTTTTTGTTTGTTTCTTTGTTGTAGAGATTATCCACTGAACTGGGAGCGTGGTGCAGGAAATACTTTTTGTCTATAGGGTTTTTCTGGTGTGAGTGTTTGATTCAACTGTAGTACGTGATCAGTAGATTTCTTTCCCTCCTTCCTTCCCTCTCTCCTCTCCTTTCTTTCTTGCAACTTCGGTCACAGTATTCAAACTGTACCAGATTACATGTGAAATGCAATTGCTACTTGCATAGCCATTTTTTTAACTGTAGGAAATAAAGGGTGCTGTTTCTGAGATAAGGGCCTGCTAAGCAAGTTTATCCAAAAGCTGCCACTTCTTGCTATCTAGTAAATTCCAAAAGCCAATCATTTGGAAGTTATTCCTTGGATCTATTGGGGAGGGGGGAGTGGGGTTTACTGTCTTCATAGGGAGTTTTCTCACCTTCTGCTGTCTTACAATGGGATTTATTCTTGACTTCAAGTGTTTTGTCATGCAAAGTTTTGGTCACAGCTGAAGTATGTTAACTATTCTGTTTGAACTTTGTCAAAGCAATGCAGGGTATGCAACGAGAGTGAGTGGCACTGTGGACCCACGGGCTTACCTGACCAAGAAGGAGTGCGAGATGCTGACTTTGTACTTTACGTTAGTGCTCTCACTACTGAAAGGTGTGGCCATGAGAATATCATTGCCTATGCAGCCTACTGCCAGCTGGAAGCCGAAATGGACAGGCAAGTATTCCCTCTCTTACCAACTATTTTTGTTACTTTTATTTAAGCCTTCAAGGGTTTCTTTTTAATTGTTTAAAAGTGGAGTTTGTTT
The DNA here is from genome assembly GCA_013401255.1 of Urocolius indicus. Lineage (NCBI taxonomy): Eukaryota > Metazoa > Chordata > Aves > Coliiformes > Coliidae > Urocolius > Urocolius indicus. Next base: position 39,794 of record WBNH01004024.1, read on the forward strand.
GCCTGTGTTGTATCATAGAACACAGTAGAGGTCCTCGTTGAAACAGACAAGCTGATGCCTTGAAGTCAAAGCTACTCCTCCACTGTTACTGCCTTTATCTAAACATCTTGTCACAGATTTAAAGGCAAATGCAAATGAACCCCACTTCTGTGGTTCTCTTGTTTCTAATTGGGTTGTAAGAGACACTTTGTACCTCTGTAGCGTCTCACCTAGAGTTCAGAGATCTTACACACTGTTCTAACTGACACCTGTGCAGAATACTGATTATAGAGCTTGATCCCATCCTGCCCCTTTCCACTTCAAAAGAAAACTAGTCACTGTGGTGTTCATAGAATCATAGAGTGGTAGGGGTTGGAAGGGACCTTTAGAGATCATCCAATCCAATCCTCCTGCAGAAGCAAATAGTGTTGACAGACTATTTTAAAATGAGTTGGGGAAGTTGTTTAGAAGGAATTGTTTTTATATTAGTCTCCGTTTTCCTTTAAATCTTCTGCCTCTTCAAGTGACTGTGATCTGAATTTTCTACTTTGCCTTACTGAAAAAGAATTCCATCTTACTCCTGTCTTCCAGGCCAATAGCAGGTTATGCCAACTTGTGTCCAAATATGATTTCAACACAAGCACAGGAATTCGTTGGCATGTTGTCTACAGTGAAACATGAGATTATCCATGCACTGGTAAGGGTTGATGTTATAAAATACGTTTCACAGAATCATCATCATGGTTGGAAAAGACCTTTAAGACCATTGAATCCGACCACCAACTCAACACTGCTAAACCCATCATTAAACTAAACCATGTCCCTCAGCACCTCAGCTATGTGATTTTTTCAATATCTCCAGGGATGGGGACTCCACCACCTCCCTGAGCAGCCTGGGACAGTGTTTAACAGCCCTCTTGGTGAAGAAGTTCTTCTTAATGTCCAATCTAAACTTCCCCTGGTGCAACTTGAGCCCCATGTCCTCTTGTCCAGTCACTCATTGCTGGATAGAAGAGACTGACCCCTACCTCACTACAGCCTTCTTTTGGGTAGTTGGAGAGAGTGATCATGTTTCCCATCATTCTCCTCTTCTCCAGGCTAAACACCCTCAGCTCCCTCAGCTGCTCCTCGTCAGACTTGTGCTCCAGACCCTTCCCCAGTTTTGTTGCTCATTTCTGGACACACTTCAAGCATCTGTGTCCCTCATATAGTGAGGGGCCCAGAACTGGACACAGTACTCAGAGTGTGGCCTCACCAGTGCTGAGTACAGTGGGGCAATCACTGCCCTGGATGTTTGGGGGAGGAAAACTCTTGCTTTGCCTGTTCAGTTTGTGTGTTAATTACCTTGAAGTGTGGTACTTCCAGTGTATCTGTACTGGGTGTGATAACTTTTCTGTGGCATGTGAATTGTCTTACTAAAGGTTTCCATGTGTTTGGGTTTTTAATTGAAGGGTTTCTCTGCTGGACTGTTTGCATTTTATCGTGATGACGATGGAAAACCTTTGACAACAAGATATGCAGATGGACTCCCTCCTTTTAATGAAAGGTATTTGATTGTTTGGGACCTCTCAGCACTCCCATTGAAGGATGTTTTCACATTACCTTTTTAGGTAATGCCTGTTGAAAGCCAACTTGATGCCATTATAATATATATTGTAATATATTGGGAGGCTTGTATTTAGCATTAAAATTGTCCATGCTTAAATTTCTGTTTGCTCAACACCTGACTAACTTGAGGTTTATATTTCCTGTAGTTTGTCCAATGTCAGTTCAGTTCATTTTTAGTATCTACCATCCAAGGCTAGTGGTTATGCAAAACAAACAATGTGCGTAGTGTGCTGTGTGATTTTTCTGACTTGTTATTGAATGAACAGTTGGCACTTTCTTCTTCATTTAGTTGATATTGTAGAAATGCTCTTGTAGAGATTTTTTGAAGGTGGAAGGGTAGAGAGCTTTTGCTTTTGTTCACCTTCCTTTTTATAATAGCAACCCTGAGGATTTTTATTTCATTGCATCTACTTTGGTAACTGTAGAAAGTACATCTCGAGTCTACAGACATCTTCTAAATCTTACTTTGATTTATTAAATCAGAGTTGTGTGTATAATGAACACACCTTACAGAGGAGAAACGTTGCAAAATACACTTGAGAAAGTGTAAGAAAGTAGAGGTATTACTCAGCATTCTTACAAAGGTAAACCTTGTCACAGTAATGTGTATTTGTGGAGAGATTTGTAACCAAAACCTTTTTCTTACAGTCTAGGTTTGTATCAGTGGAGCAATAAAGTTGTTCAAAAAGCAGTGAGGCTGTGGGATGTACGTGGTGGCAAAATGCTGCGGCACACTGTTTATCTCCTGATTACACCCCGTGTAGTTGTAAGTGTGGGTTGAACTTGTAAACTTTGCATGTCAAGATTACCATCACATTCTCAAGTCATAAATGATGGTTGATAGGGCTGGGACAAAGGCTGGACTCGATCCTAAAGGTCTCTTCCAGCTGAAACGATTTTATGATTCTATGAAATGTTTCTTATCCTTAAAAAAATAGAATCATAGAGTGGTAGGGTTGGAATGGACCTTTAGAGATCATCTAGTCCAACACCCTGCAGAAGCAGGTTCACCTAGATCAAATCACATAGGAACACGTCCAGGTGGATCTTGAAGACTTCCAAGGAAGGAGCCTCCACACCCTCTCTGGGCAGCCTGTGCCAAGGCTCCCTCACCTCACAGTGACATAGTTTTTTCTTATATTTAANGAGGAGCCCAGAACTGGGCTCCTAACATCAAATACCTAATAATAATAATAATAATAATGCAATATTGTTATATAATAATATAAATATATGTTATATATTTTTATATAATATAATAATAACCTAACATCAAATGCCTTGAAAATAGGGCCCAAAGGTTACGTGATTAATTATTTGGGAGGGTGTATCCAAAGTGAAATGACAGGGTTTTTGTTGCTTTTGGATGTTTTTTATCCAGTATGCAGTTACTCTCAGCTATTTCTGTTGCTGTTTTATTCTTGTAAACTTCCATCATTTATTTCCAGGAGATAAGCAGACAGATTGTTAGCCTTGGTGTTGGGATACTTGCTGGCTTAGCCTCTCATTAGAGTTGTTTTACATTCAGAGGAAAACAAAATGATAGAAAAAGAAAATGCTGAAATGTGTTAGAAGTAATTCTAGAAGATTAGGACTGCACATGGGTATGTGTCTCAGCCTTTGGAGAGTTATGTTGAAATGTTTTCTTTTTAGGAAGAAGCTCGAAAACATTTTAATTGTCCCATTCTAGAGGGAATGGAGCTTGAAAATCAAGGTGGAATGGGTACTGAGCTCAACCACTGGGAGAAGAGATTGCTGGAGGTTAGTGCTAATAATAGGAACGGAGGGGGATAGGGGGAATGTCTCCTCCCCCACTTTTATTTTTAGGTTTATAGTGGTACTTGCTGCAGCCTTGAAAATGCAGGTGTATCACACCTCACTGAAATATGTCACTAAAGTACAAGTACTTAGATTTATCTAGAAACTGGGTATTTTTTATCATATTGTTAAATCTCAGAGTATGAGTTTGACAAGAGCTCATTGCTTACAAACTGAATATCTGTTACTTTTGTCTGCTGTTTACCCTGTTGAGAAGGTATGCTTCCTTTTTAAAGGAAAGAGGTATTCCTTTGAGGCAGTTTAACTTTGTCACCCTCACTCTCTTAGACATCAAATATTTGATCCTTCTGTCTATTCATTATCTTGGCTCCATCTTTATTCAAGTGCCCTGGGGTTAGCTTTTGCCATCTCTACTCCAGAACCTCATCTGATCAAGAAAACAATTATTTCCCTCTGGATATTTAAGCTTATTTTTGTTTATAACTTTGTGTTTGGTGATAGTTTTTGACAGATACCTCACTACATACAACAACAGCTAGAAAGTGTGAGTAAGAAGGGAAATGTTTGAGGAAAAACCTTTTTGTGGAAGTACTTTTGAAAAATGCATCTTCTTAAGACTGAAATTGTCAGCTTTTCCTGCATTTCAGTGACCTTTGGTGTGGCATGGTAGTTTAAGGCCAACAGACTGCCACTAGAACAGGGGTAATTCTAAGGATTGAATAGGATCAGCAAAAAGGAGATAATTGTTAATCTTCTCTGTGCTTTTCCAGAGAAAGTTTGTGTCTGGGGAATAACCCATATGGTTTGGTTTTGCTCTTGATCCAATTCTCACTAAGTGCAGTGATAGCAAATTGGGTGCTAAAGTCTGCTGATAGTCACTGTTCCTGACCCCACTAGTGGAGAGGAAAGGCTGGAAAACAACCTATTTTAAAGAAATAATAGAAATGAGATGAAGTTCAGTAATAGAAACCCTGGAGTTGTGTAATGAAGTTTATCAGATGGAAACCAGTGTTACAATTGCCAGTTATGAGATCATTAGGAAGCTCCAAGATGAATGGAGTTGCTCTTTGAGGATAGTGTGAACTTGCTTATTTTAAAATGAGATGGATAATTCCACTGCCACACCAATAAAGCTTCCTTTGGTGTGCTGTGTTCCTTTAGTCATCTGTCCTGTGCACCTTGCTCCTGAAAAGGGCTACTAGAAATTCTAGGAACACTAAAAATCAGCCTTACACAAGACAATAAAACATGCTTGGCTTTCAGCTTACCAAAATGAGACAGGAGAGAGCTGTGTGATTGCTATTCCTAAATGTAATAGAAGAGTGAGTTTTACCTGAAGAAAAGTGAGTACATGTTGCTCATGAATAAGGTTTAGCTGGAGTTTGGAATGATGTTTTCTGACTTTCAGGAGTCTAAAGGTTTATAGCAGGGGGTGCACTTGTGACTCCTTTTATGAAAGAGGTTGGGATTTGGTTGTCAATAGTAAGAGGGGACTGGAAATAAAATGCTTTTTCATAGGAAGCATTTTCTTCCAATCATGATTTTCAGTGGCTTACTAATAGTAAATGATAACTTTCAGAATGAAGCAATGACTGGATCCCATACCCAGAATCGAGTCTTTTCCAGGATCACGTTAGCATTAATGGAAGACACAGGGTAAGGATGAAAAATGAACAAAAAAACCTCCATTCTTAATGTTTTGGTTTTTATGGAACTTGATTTGATTTGGAATTGATGCACTTGTACTCATCCATCTGCAACACAATAGATAGCGTAGTTAGCATTAAATTAGACAAGGAGTTATACCTAGGATGTTGATTTTTCTTCATGTGTTTCAAAACCCATCTGTTCTTAATCTAGCCCTCCAAAAACATGCACTGCAACACGTACTGTGTGTAGTATCATAGAATCACAGAATGGTAGGGTTGGAAGGGACCTTTAGAGATCATCTAGTCCAACCCCCCTGCAGAAGCAGGTTCACCTAGATCAGATCACACAGGAACATGTCCAGGCAGGTCTTGAAGACCTCCAAGGTCTCCACAACCTCCAAGTCTCCTCCAAGAAGACTCCACAACCCCTCTGGGCAGCCTGTGCCAGGGCTCCCTCACCTCAACAGTAAAATACCTTTTTTCTTATATTTAAATGGAACTTTTTGTGTTCCAGCTTCATCCCATTACCCCTTGTCCTGTTGCTAGCTACCATAGAAAAAAGTGCTGCCCCAACCTCCTGACACCCACCCTTTAGATATTTGTAGATGTTAATAAGATCCCCCTCAGTCTCCTCCAGACTAAACAGCCCCAGTGCCCGCTGTTTACTTTTTTCTTAGCATAAGTTGTCTTTCACTTGCATACAGTACATAGGCAAGATGAGCAGAAAAAAATAATGAAAGCATAAATTGTCTAAAATATCATGTTTCTGTGTGTCTTGTTCCTTTGCAGCTCACAGTGCATTGCTGTTGAACAAATAATGAAATGTTCTTGTAGCTCATTGTGACTTGAAAAACAGTGAAATTGTAGTGTGTTTTGTGCTAGGCAGAAAGGGATGCAGTTTCCCTCTTCCTCCATTTGAAGACCTTAAGGCATAGTATGAAGTCCTTTGAACTGCTGTTTTACTAATCAGAACACGAGCTTTTGAAGTAACTGCATTCTCATTTCAAAATACCTTTACAGCTGGTATAAAGCAAATTACAGCATGGCAGAGAAATTAGATTGGGGACGCAATAAAGGCTGTGACTTTGTCATGAAGAGCTGTAAATTCTGGATTGACCAAAAGAGACAAAAGTAAGAACACAGTCTTTTTATTTTAAAAAAAATTAAGTAGTAGCAGCCCTGATGCTTGTTTCCGTTTGCCCTTCAAATGCAACTCAGTAAAAAGTAGAGGCAGATGCAGATTAACAAGGAATGCTGTCCTGACTGCCTTCAGAATGCACCCAAGAAGGAGCACATCATATGTATTAAGAACACATGCACACTCAATAACTACAGGGTGCAGAATGCACTTCCAGAGTAAGAGGGCTATGCTTTAGAGAGGAGGAGAGGGACTTAATCTGCAAATGTTTGCTTTCTTATTTTGTCCCTTCTAATTGGAAATGCAGCCTGTGTCATTTTGGATGACTGGGTTGTACTTAAGGCAACAGAAGGAGATGATAGCCATCTTCAAAACAAAGCTTGCCTTGTTTGTTTGTTACTCATCAATTTCTAGGACACAGCTGCATAGTGGGCCTGCTTTGCTTCTATGTTTTTTTCTTTAAAGTTGACTGAGCAAAGTGATTCAACTCAATAGGTGACTGCATTGGAACTTTGCTGGCTTGATATTCTTTAAATTACACAGGTTCTAACTAGACAAATTACAATAATTAACCTCCAGAGAAGTCGGTTCTTCCTCACGTGATTGACTAAGTGTGGGGGAGGGTGGGAACAGGCAGTCTTGACAGACTACTTAGTTAAAATTGAGAAGCTTAGTTAAAATGAGAAGCAGTTCAAGTGATCTAATGTGTAATTTTTATTCCTTTTTTTTTTCCTTTCTTCTTGAGGAGGCAATTAATCAGCCCATACTGTGACACTTTGAGGAGTAACCCTTTACAGTTAACCTGCAGACAGGACCAAAGAGCAGTAGCAGTGTGCAACCTGCAGAAATTTCCAAAGCAGTTACCTCAGGAATATCAGGTATAATGGATCTTACTTTACCAAAGAACTGTTGTACTTTGCAGCCAGGTGGTTTATATTTCTTTCTTTTTCCTGTTTTTTTTTTATTTTCTTCTGAACTAGTAGCTGAGAGTAGGTATTGTGCAAAATGACTGCTTATTTTATTATGAGGAGTCTGGATGCTGGAAGAAAGCCATTGTGATCTTAATAAAACAATAAGAATGTCACTCAGCTATTTAACCAGATGGAAATGTTGCTGTTTAACAGAAGTCCCCCAGAAAGTTGGGGGGTAGTGATACATACAGATGTCAGTCTCTGTATTATTCAAGTGTTCTTAAATACCTCTGGCTCATCTGGTTTGTGGATATTGTAAGCTGCTGTTAATAGCGTTCTTGAGTTGTACTAACTGATGTTCTTAGAGCTGTAGAAGTTGATTGTAGTTAAAATCGAGTCGTACACGTGTCTTTGTGCAAACTACTGCTACCTTGTTGTTGTTGTTTTGCAGTATTTTGACAACCTTAATGGAGTACCAGCAGAAGATCTGCCTTATTATGGTGGCTCAGTAGAAATTGCTGACTATTGTCCCTTTAGTCAGGAATTCAGTTGGCATTTAAGTGGTGAATTTCAACGCAGCTCAGACTGCAGAATAATTGAGAATCAACCAGGTCAGTTTTCAGGGCTTCAGTATGGGATTTAAGAGACTACATTTGTTAATCTGGAATGGATTTGCTATATGACCAAACTAATTAGATATGAAATTAGTTTTGCACTACTGGCTGTGTGAAAGAAGCACAACACAACTGCCTTGTACACCTAGGAAGCAAACACTCACATCTATGAAAGCTGCATAAAAGCTGATCAGAAATTAACCCCAAATGATCCAAATACAAGACAAAGGATGGGGGTGGGTAGGTTGGTTGGGTTTTTTTAATCTCTGAGAAATAATTTCACCTTTGTAGGTTTATTGTTCAAGGCAAGAAGCTTTGTGAATTACCAGAACATAGGCTTGTCTCCCAGGGCACTACATGAATGCTCAATATTGCAGAGTTCCAGAATGCTGTAGGGTATTACCTGTCTGTGCAGTTGTCTTCACAAGCAAACACCCTCTGCCCTCAAGCCAGCAGTCAGAGCTGGCACTCCCTGGGGATAAACATATCCACATACTTCTCATGGAAAGTGCTTGCTTTGTTTCTCTAAAAAAAATAACAAACCAACAAAACAAAACCCCAAAACTTGTTTTTCTTCTCACTCATATTTAAGACAGTGTGATTCTCAAGCTGTTAATGATTAACTGTGTGAAAGATTCCAAAAGTAAACCTTGAATCGTGTGTGGAGACATTAGTTACAGCATATTACACTGATGTGGACTTTCTTTTCCCCTAGTAAGTTGCAATTAAGTGTATTCTTTCTACCTTAGATCCTACCAAAAACTATGGTGCAGAGAAATACGGCCCAAACTCTGTTTGTCTGATTCAGAAATCTGCTTTTGTCATGGAACAGTGCAGGAGGAAACTCAGTTACCCTGACTGGGGTAGTGGATGTTACCAAGTAAGTACTTGCTGAGTTTTTATCTTTAACTTTTCCCTTTAGTCTTATTGGTTTTTTTAGGCATGAAATGTAGACTGTGACTGTTAGAACTTTACACCTGGACACTGGATGTGATCTTCTGTGCTTTAAGTCACCAGATGAAGTGACATGTTTGGTAATAAGTATCTTCCAACCAGAAGCCTATAGTTTAGATGAAGGTAAATGTGTGACTGGTGGGATGACTTGTGTTTTCTTTCCAGTCTGCCTTACACCTGTGGCATTTTTTTTCCCCTTTTTCTCCCCAGCTGAGTATGAATGCTTATTTTGGAACCTGTTGTTGAAGCTTTAATGTTAATTAGTCACTCTGATTTTCATTTTTTCCAAAGGTGGAAAGCACTGTGCTTGTGTCACACTTTTCATTATCTTCCCTCTCTTCAGAATTGTCTCACTGAAGGTGTCACTTTGAACAACAGCCTAACTCCTAAAAAGTAGTCATTAGCAGAAGCTAGATTTATTCCTTTTCAGCTGGTGATCTGCCTACTTGCATGACAACAGTACAGTCAGTGCTTTAAAGAGTTCTTGAACCCAGTAGTTGCTCTGAGGCGTTAAAACACTTGCAGTTAATCTGTGTTTTAACACCAGGTGTTTACTGAACACGCTTGCTTGCTGATAGAACCTCCATACCCCCAAACATATTTCTGATAATCTCATAATACAGACTTCACTCTCTTATTCTTTTATTTTAAGATTTCTTGTTCTCCACAAGGGCTGCACGTTTGGGTCAAGGACACGGCATACTTGTGCAGCCGCTCAGGTCAGGTGTTAACTGTCAGCATTCAGATGAATGGGTGGATCCACGTGGGTAATCTGATTTGCCCAGCCTGTGCTGACTTCTGTGACTCCTGTCCTCCAGAACAGGATCCTCCAGCTTCTAACTTCACGAGAGCTGCGCCCATCGGTAGGTTGCCTGATGTGCTGAGGGGAAATTTAACAGAAAATATCTGAAAACACGAAGGATTTGTTGGCTCTGACTGTCTGGGAACAGGAATGGAGAGCCATGGCCTGGCTATTCCAAGATCCTAGGCACAGGAGTTCAAGGGAGGTGGCAAAGATGCCCTACTTTTTGCCGTGCACTCATACTTTTGTTTCTGGCATCAGGATAGGGGCTAACATAGGAGAAATGTGTCTGAAACATGACTGCTTTGTGTCATGTCTCCTTCTGGTAATTGGCCCAGCAATCTAGCTTTAGCCTAGCAACTTACCAGAAAATCTGCTCTGTGTTGTGAAGGTGGCATCGTTTTTTATAACCTCCAAAATTATCACCTCGGTGGAAAATGAGTTCTTATTTGTATAAATTCCCATTGGTGATGTTAATGCTGTAATCGAGAACATGAAAGATGTCAGTTTGCTTTCTGAGGGAGGAAGAAAGCTTAATTTGCTGTTTTGTCAAGACCAGATGGCTTCCCCAAAAAAAACAGTCGCTGAAAGAACAACCTTTACAGTATTTGCACTAGTGGCTTATTTTTAAGCCTTTAACCAATTCTTTGATTGTTGGATGTGCTGTTGCTCCTGCAGTTCACAAGGACAAAATCAACCCATTTACTTTACCTGCACACCTAATTCTTTCTTTTCAAAGTGGCCCTCTTGGGTTTATGTGTAGCATTTCAAATACCTGTGTTTTGCTTCAGAGACAGCAACACTTCAGTGGTTGGTGGAATGAGTCCTATAGATTAGTGTTGGGTTCTCCCTCTTCCACTTTTTATCCTTTCTCTTCAGCTTGTTGCTTTGTGTCTTGTTTTTTTTTCTAGAACTTACAGCCAACAGCCATACAGATCAAGAATATTCATAAAACAGTCTTTTGAGACTATATGGCTTTGAAATGCTGCCTCTCCCCCATCGTGCCACAGGGAACTTCCTGCTCTTTTCTTGGAAGACCAATACATTTTTCTCACTTGTTCTCATAATTGCTGTTAGTGAAGGAATGTAGAAATTTACTTAATCATAAAGAGAATAATGCTGTTATTCGGTTGGTCTGAATCCCTAGCCTTGAAAGCTAGAATAAAACAGTGCAGAGTGTTGCAAAGACGTTTTTATGCTGTGATGATTTTTTTGGTGTTCTTCTCTTTAAGTAGAAAACTTGGAAGCTTTATGATGTTTTGTTTTTTATTTCAGACTTATGCTCCTGCTCATCTAGCCTGGTTGTAACCCTTTGGCTGTTGATGGCTAACTTAATTCCCCTGCTAACAGGATTATTTCTCTGCGCATAGACTTAAGCTCAGAGCAAGAAGAAATTCCAATATGATACACCATCATGTTGCACTCCTTACTGTGGAGCACAGAGTTTTTTGTCTCTGCTGCTGAACCTCATCTCTCCTGGCAAGTATTGGTGCAGATGGTAGTCAGGGAGGCACTGACAAATTAGCTAGAGTTTGAGAGGAGGAACATTTACTTTGTAGTCTCAATAAGTGCCAGTATCTGCCTGAATTGCAACCTTTGATTTGTTTTGGCACAGTAAGGAGATCCACTATGCCAGCTGTGTTAGACTACCTGGCAACTCGGGCAAGATTTGAAAGGAGAACTCTTCTGTAGTAGAACTGAAAGCTGTTTTGTTGTTGTTGTTGTCCTCTGTGTGACTGGTAGCAAAGCATCCTCAAACTGCAAATATACCTCAGTGGTTTGGTCAAAAGCCATGTACAAATCAGTTGTCAATGCTAATAACCCAGGCCTAAACAAGTGTGGCAATTCTTTTCTTTCTTTTGTCAATTCTTACAATTTATGAGGGAAGAAATAATTTAATGGGTTAGACCAGCAGTTGGCAATTACCTCCAACTAGATTCTGAAGCTTTGGGGCTTCTGACAATTCATACTAGTTTGCAGTGGAGCAAATAATTCTTGGGCTTCATTTAAACCTTCCTACATGCACAAAGGGGAATTTCAGACTGGTAACCAAGAAATCTGTCAGAAGTCCCATTCTCATTTAGTGTGTTCTGCTGTGACATTTAATACATCACATGTTTGAATATTCTCAGAGTAATTTGCTAGGCAGATGCATTTCGGTGCTGACACCCAGGCTGTGAAATTGTGATAGGATTTCTGGTTCTCTTTAATTTAGTTGGTTTCTTAAGTAATGGCATTATATATATATATATATATATATATTTTTCATAATATGAAAAGAAATGCAGCTGCTCTCACTTTTTGTTGAAGGCCAAACCAGAAGCCCTGGCACCTATAATCTTACAGGACCATGTTGATTCTCTAGACCAAAAACTATATCAAATGTGAAAAAAAAAAGGCCAATACATATTCTTTGGGATTTTTCCTCCACTTTTTCTTAGATATAGAAATACTGTGAATTATTTTAGTATTTGTAATAAGTTAAGATTCACACATTTTGAACCACAGGAGGGCAAAGCTTGGTACAAAATTAATCACTTGATGGACAAAGATAATGAGCAAAGTCTGTCCAGTTGAGGACAAGTGCTTCATAGGATGCTTGCAAGGATGTTTTTATTTGTTTCTGACACTATAATGTGTTACAAATAATCCATTTGAGAGTCAAAGAAACTCTTACNATTACCTCCAACTAGATTCTGAAGCTTTGGGGCTTCTGACAATTTATACTAGTTTGCAGTGGAGCAAATAATTCTTGGGCTTCATTTAAACCTTCCTACATGCACAAAGGGGAATTTCAGACTGGTAACCAAGAAATCTGTCAGAAGTCCCATTCTCATTTAGTGTGTTCTGCTGTGACATTTAATACATCAAATGTTTGAATATTCTCAGAGTAATTTGCTAGGCAGATGCATTTCGGTGCTGACACCCAGGCTGTGAAATTGTGATAGGATTTCTGGTTCTCTTTAATTTAGTTGGTTTCTTAAGTAATGGCTATATATATATATATATANTCTTTGGGATTTTTCCTCCACTTTTTCTTAGATATAGAAATACTGTGAATTATTTTAGTATTTGTAATAAGTTAAGATTCACACATTTTGAACCACAGGAGGGCAAAGCTTGGTACAAAATTAATCACTTGATGGACAAAGATAATGAGCAAAGTCTGTCCAGTTGAGGACAAGTGCTTCATAGGATGCTTGCAAGGATGTTTTTATTTGTTTCTGACACTATAATGTGTTACAAATAATCCATTTGAGAGTCAAAGAAACTCTTACATGGTCCCCAATTCATTGTCTGTCTTGTTAGGATAGTTTTAATTCTTTGGAAAAGTGTTAAATGTGAGTGAGCAGATATGCCCAGTGCCCTAAAAAAATGCAAATAGAGGGAGAAATATTATGTTTCTTCTTTAAAGTGCTGCAGTGTTTGAATTGTCAGTGACTAATCCCTTTCTACAATGAAAGGTAGGGGATGGAAGGGATAGGGAGTAAAATCTACTTTGTGACAACTAAACTTGTTTAGTAAAAGGACTTCCATTGTAATTGTAAGAGAATCTTTGTGCCTACTGGACTTGATTTTAGTTTAAGAAACTCCTCTGACACTGCTGAGGTGAGTGAGCTGCCACAGAAAATTCTCTGAAGGCACCACAGTTGTGAGAGTACCTTGCACTAGGCTAGTTCCCCTTCCTAACAGCAGGTGAAGTTTGCTTTGTCTTCTACAGGGCCTAGACTAGCCTTAAATTGGTGTTTTGGAGAAGCAATACAAATTAGGAATCAAAATGCTTTAAATGGGTACAAATTCAAATGAAGAAACACTCAGAAGAACATGTAAACACTGGTTATTTTAATATATGCACAATCTACAGTCGGTGTGAGTGGATTCCTTGAAAACACTACGGTTTGAGAATACATCCTGAGTCCCAGAGGTTGATATTGTATTTTTTTTGTCTGTTGTGCAATAATGGTATCACTCAACAACAATGCTTTTGATACTTGAAAAGAAAATATGGGTGATTTTTTTCTTACTGTGAACTACTTGCACTGTCTGAACTTTCTGGTTGACTTTATAGCTGTTAAACTTTTTTACTGGTGTTAATTTATTGTGCTTGGTATTTGATATGCTGGTCTCCTGTCTGTGTAAGTGTGACACTGGTCATATTGAAGTCAATATTTTTACCTGTTACACAGTTGTTTTATCTCGAGGGCTTTTCTTCTTTGACTCCTTCTTCCTGAGAATTAACTGAAAGGTGACTTAAAAAGTCAATGCTTATCTATACTCCTGAATTGTATGCATTAATTAAAGAAAGAGGCTGTAGCACTTTGTACCTGCAGGGAAAAAAAAAATCTATCTGCCTGTTGGAGCTCTTGTGGTCAGCTTCACTAGAACCTGCTGAGTAGCTGCATTGGTGAATCCAGTGAAGTAAAACTATTGCTGCCTTAATAATCTGAGACTTCAGTCGTCGTTTCTTTGCTGGGCAGCCCTTCAGCTGGCTGTGAGCTGCAGAACTGGCTGGCACTTTGAAGAGTCAGAGGGGGGAGAAGGTACTTTACTGAGCAAAATTCAATATGTTGCGTCCTGTTAGTGTGTTCTTAGCTGTAGCTGGGTTGGAACTGCCATGAAATGTGTCAAATTCAATTCAAAGTGAGAACAGTGTCTGTCAAAAAGAGGATTTGAGTAAAACTGACTACCTCAGTTCTGTTTGTCTTTAAGCTTCAAGCCTGCTGTGAGCTTTCACATCTTAAGATGAATTTAAGTAAAAAACACATCTCAGGTTTTTAAGAGCAAAATAAACACAGTAGAAAGCAGTAGAACACAGCTAAAATTGTGGCTTGAAGCCATCAGTTATGTAGCCTGAAGTGTAGTTTTCCCTGTAAAAGTCAGTGTTGCAGTCAGCCACTTGAGGTGTCCTGACCATATTGTGGTGAGTCCATCCCACTGCACCTCTCACATGGGAAAACTTGGAAATGCAGCCCAAAGGAACCTTTGTTTTCAGCAGAGTAGCTGGGGCAGCAGGAGCCCCGGCAGTAGTACTGAAGTGATAAAGGAGTCTGCTTGTCTGCAGCACAGATATTTTCAGTATGTAGCATTCCCAGGTTTAATTTTTCAAAAGCCTTCCATGTTTGCTTACAGAAGTGAGTTGATCTCTTGGCTTTTTTTTTTTACCCCAGCAGTTCAAATCTGTACTATTTCAATCAGAAGCTGAGGTGAGTCCTGCTTCAGGAAGGCATTTTGCTAGTGTTTCAAACCGTTCCAGGGAGAAAGGACAGCTTTTGCCTGGAGTATGCAGCGAGGAAAATGACACTGAAAAGCAAATAACTGAGTGTCTTTGAAATGAGCTGAGGGCTTGGGAGGCTGTTCACAACCTGGGGCGTAGGTTAATTACTGAGAGAGAATTTTGACCCCCATTAATTGCCTGTCAGTCCAATGCAGCTTACTCTGTTGAGCACTAGTAAATTGAGAAGGCTGACCTCACTTAAGAGCAGACATGCCCACAGTCCCTTCCAAGGGCCACTTCTCTTGAAATCTTCCCATCTTGCAGATCTTTCTGCTTGAATATATGTCAGTAGAGAGGGAGGGATCTGTCCATCCTTTCTTGTGTTTCCTAGGTGTGGCTTTCAGCCAGGTGAGCAGGTCAAGGTCTTTCCCCTGCAAGACTGAACCACCAGCTTATGCTTGGCCAAAAGCGTAGGCACCTGCTTGCATCTGTTGCTCCTCAGGTTCTGGCTCTGCAATGGGATCTTACTCTAGCAGATTTCCACGGTGCAAATGTTGCCTTTCTCATGTGAAGCTTACCTTGGAGATAAAAACTGTTTTGGGAGAACTGGTTGACCTTGAACGTTGTGTTTCCTATTTTGGTGCAGAATGTAAATACAGAACAAACTATTTTACATAGATTTTGGCTGGACTGAGATATAAGGGCTAATTTTTGTTATTTATGGATTACAAATTTCCTTATTTTACTGTTTAAAAGAGGTACGTCCTACTAAAGCAAAACTGTTCATCAATAAAATGCCTGTAGAAAACTGACTCTTCTTGTCCTTTTCTTTGATAGTTTGTATTAACATTACAAGCACAATAAGGGCCTCCATTGCAACGGTCATTTATTTTGTGAGAACCTTGAAAAATGATATTACATCAAGTCTGCATATCAATCCCTTTATTAAACTCTCATTTTGATACACTTTGAATGTAAAATACTCAATGTTGGTATTGGCTTATGTGTGACTGATCAGAAGTTCAGCCTGCCAGTGAAGTAAGGAGGTTCCTGAATCCTCTGTCTCGTCCTTCTGTGTTTGGTACTTAAAAATGATGCAATATTTTGTTTGTTTTTTTTTTTTTCCATTTGCAATGGAAGATCCTAATTCCCTGTTCTGAGTCAAGGATTTGGTTAGCTGAGAGACTTGAGAGTTTTACAGTATAGTTATAATTCCATTTTTATGTATATATTACTCTGATAAATGTGAAAGACAATGTTCCTCTAAAAGGTAGAGTGGAGATGATTTTATAATCCTTTTTTTTTCCTTTTCTTTCCCTTTCCCTAAGCAATATGTCAGTGACTACGGAGAGAGATTAAAAAACCCACTTCCCTTCCTCCCTGCTATTTTGGAAAATCGGATAAAGCAAAGCAAAAGTAGGTTACTCTTCCTTTTTGTTTGCCTTGTCTCAAAATAGGAGTTTATTTTTTTTTCAGAAGGGTATTAAAGCTTATAAAATGTGCCACTGTTCATCTCAGAGATGGCTCTAACTCTGGAAAAAAACATCAGGTAGGTAAAGCTGCCCAAATACAGACAGAAGGTTTAAAAACTGTTGATGTTGCTGAAGTTGATGCCACTGGTAGCAAAGTTTAAAAAAACCAAAACCCCACAGCTGGTGTATGAACCAGTTTGTGTTTAAAATTCACAAGTAGATGGAGCAGTCTCTCTTACTGGAGTGTAAGATGCGGTGCTTAATCTACAGAGGATCAGGGCCTTAGTCTGAATAGAGGTGGGAGCTGCAGTGGGCTCAGTCCAGTGGCATTTCCCTGGGGAGTTAAAATGCAGCCCTGTTGCAGATGCAGTTGTAGGGGATTGCTGTGCGTCTGCAGCTCTCACTCTCCCGGTTAAAAAGTATCACTGAGGGGTTGCCACTGTCACTTGTGAGGTCCTCAAAACACCAGCAACACACAAGCTGTGTGCTGGGTTGTGCTGACACACTCCTGTCTCTCTCAGGTAGGAGCAATTAATGGCTGGGACCTGCTGAGAAATCCTGACCTTAATATAAATATATTTGGCTATTTTTTTCCCCCTGTACTTCAACAGAATGCAGCAAGTTTAATGAAGGTCATTGCTGAGGATTCCTTGTGTCCTGAATTCAAAACAACCAACCCACTCCCCTCCCCAAACCTCTCTTTCTCCTTTCCTCTGCCTCTTAAACTGTGTTATTTATCCAACTACTGAACATTCTTGTGTGTCTAAGCACAATAACACCTATTTTCCCAAAAGGGTTTATGCTGGGAAATGAAATCAAGGAAGGACTAAATGTCCCAAAACACAAACTGTTATTTGTGTTTGAGGGGAATTGCTGGAACCCAACCTTTGCCCACATGATTGCACCTTACTGCTCTCAGACCTTGATTATTTTTTTTAACTGCAATTTCTCTGTTTGGATGAAGGCTTAAGGCATTTTTGTGCCTCTTGTGCTGTTCTATAAGTAATAGTAGGCAAAATGTTGAAGTTCATGGGAGTTAGATTGCTGTGGAAATGACAAGGGGAACAGTTTTCAATCGAGACAAAAGTAATTGTAAGGCAATGCCTACAGTACTAACTCAAATCAAATGCTATTAAATTTTACATTCATTTCCTGTTCCTTGGGTGTGATGGTGGAATGAAAGGCAGATTTCTCACCCCCAGAACGAGGATACTGAAATACATTCTTTGTTGTTTTTACAGCAACCCTTGTCACGTGACCTGCTCCTTTGCTGTGGAGCTGAGAGGAGTCCTGGGATGAGGAGAATGCAGCTGGGTGAGGAGAGGGGCTCTCTAAAGATGCTCTGGGTGGTTCTGCAGGCACATGATGAAGTCCTGGATCGACTGCCCCTCGTAGCAGATCTTGTAGATGGTTGTAAATAAAGGAAACCTAAAAGAAGCATGTAGCAATGAAAATAGGTTTTAAAGTTTATATAAACATTTCCATTCCATTTATAATGGGAAAAAGAAACCCCAAACTTGCCTTTTAATGGAACCAAAAAAAAAGAGAAAGTGGAAAATTTTTCTCTCTCTTTACAATATAATTTTTAACCCAGAGGTGTCTTTACTGGAAGACTGTACAGAGCAATTAAGAGGAGCTGGTGGCAATTCTTGGTGGTGATAGCAGAGAAGAGCTGTTGTTTTGGAGACAAAATTACCATCTAGTATTTCCTATTTACAAAAAGGTCTTGAGTTGCATATCCCCCTTTTTCTACCTGTGTGCAAAATGCAAACCTTTCATTACTGATAGCTGAAAGACTGAGAAGACTGACAATATCTAGTGACTTTCTTTTCTTGGCTTAAAAAGTTCCTTCCCTTTGCAAGTCGTCTTACTCAGTATGTGGTAAAAAACTGAGTCCACAGAACAGCTTGGAGCTGGGCATGTAACACAGGCCAATTATTGGATCCTTATTAGATCAAGTTTTGATTTAGAGTTCTCATCCTGTCAAAATAGGCTTTTCTCTCTCAGTTTGAAAGATTAATGCCATTTCAATCTTCTGCAGCTGTTATAATTCTAAGAGGTTGTGGGGTTTTTTGCAAGTATTCTGACCACTCAGTACTGAAAAGCTTTCTAACGATAACCTTACATCATTCTAAGCAATGAGAAGTACTTCTTTATCTCAGCATTAATTATGGCACTAAAGCATTTGACATCAGCACATATTACCTATCCAATGCATATAACAACTTCTGGTTAGGAGTGTGCTTCTGAATTTTAGACTGAGGTAAGCTAGTTAAGGTTTGCACTGTGAGCAGTACTGCTGCAAGCTGGCACAGTGAAATACTGGGAACAAGAAAGCCCTTGACTGCAGATCATGTTTGCAAGTTGTGGCTCTGCCTATGGCCTTCAGTCTTCTTTAGGGGCATGGGGATGTCTGGTTAGCTCCCCTGCATTATTATTTCTATTTCCTATATGCCTGTCTTCACAGAATCACAGCGTCTCAAGGGCTGGAAAGGACCTTGAAAGATCATCCAGTCCAACTCTGCTGCCAGAGCAGGACCAACCTAGTGTAGATCACACAGGAACTTGTCTAGGTGGATTTTGAATGTCTCCAGAGAAGGAGACTCAGCAACCCATGTGGGCAATGCTGCTTCTAACACTGTTCAGCCTTCATCCCACTCTACTGGCCACCACAGCAAGAAGGAGTCAAACTGAGCTGAGCTCTGAGGGTGCCCCAAGATGTAGAAAGCAAAAATGAACAAGACGACCAAACACAGATACATTATGGATCACTCATCATTTGTTGTTGATTCAGTTAGGCTTTTTTTTTTTTTCAATCAAAACCACTTACTTCTCGAGCATGTTTTTCTGTTTCAGAATCTTGTAGACTTCAGCTGAGGTCTGAGGACCTTGCAGCTTTTGTCCATTCAGCATCTCATTTTCCAGTTCCGCAATGGACTAGAAGAGAGGAGACTGATTACTTGGATCAGAGGGGCTATTGCTGCGATACCAGCACTTATCAAGAAGGTAAACACCTAATGGTGCCTCTGTAAAACACAGAATGAGCTCTTTGTGTGTTAGTGTAAAATACTTCCAAATCCTCCTTACTTTTCCCGTGCGAGCAAAGGCTTCTGCTACTTTCCTGTTGCGTCCTCCGTAGCAGGTAGTGATTAGATCAGCGACGCCGCAGCTCTCTAGGAAGGTGGCTATTGCCACCGGGCCCCGGCAGAACATCTTGGCAAAGGCCACCATTTCCATCAGCCCCAAACGTATCACTGCTGCCTTGGTGTTGTCCCCGAAGCCCAGCCCATCGCAGAACCCAGCGCCCACAGCCACAATGTTCTGCAAACAGAGGTGGAGGCAAAAATACAGAGGAGGAGAGGGAAGAGCAAGGTGAGAGGTGCTCTGAGCTGCCAGAAAACTCCACACGTCTGCCTTCACCTGAACGTGGCTCAGTTTCTAACGGCCCTGAGTTTCTCTCATGGAGAAGTTGGACAGTTAGATATTCTTGGACAAAAGCATGTGGACTTCTAGAAGATTGAAATGTCTCTTGTTATGCCCATGGGTGAAAATCAAAGCAGTTTGTTTAATACACTGATACTGCAGTGACATGGCACAGGTGCAATTCATGCTTTGCTTTTCTGTTAGTTCCAAGTGGGGACTCACTGGCCTTCCTGTTTGAACTATTTAAAATATCCCACATAGAGTCAGTCTAAGTTTTCTTAAGGCAATAGCTTCTCTGTACAGATGCTGCAGCAGATCAAATTGAGGGTTTTGCCTGAAAAAATGGTCAGTAGAATTGCCTTTTTCTATAGGTAAAAACAAATCTCTTGGGATCCTAAACGTCTTCACAACTCCTCACCATTGTCCTGCACACCTTCCTTCTTCACCTCCCAATTCCCAGCCCCTAAAAATGTCCCTAAATAAGTACAGTTGACTGTGTATGAGTAATATGTCACCTAGTACTGCCATTTAAGTGTTTGCTCCAGGCATTCATAAGCCTCAGTGCAGATTTTTTCCCTTTTTTAGCAGAGGTAATATTAAAGCAATGATTTCAAGAAGAGCAAAGATTTCCCAGGAAGCAGAAACAACCTCTCTCCCTTTTGTGCCTGCCCCCCATTCTAGCCTGTGTCTAAAAGCTAAATCTGGGGGTATTTGATTTTGTTTGTAGAGAAACTTCTACTTTTGTATGTAAGGTTAAACAGGACCAATTCTTTCCTAACCAATCATCCCCCTCCTCCAGTGAAAGATTAATTATTGAACTACAAATGACTGAATGGATAAAAAAAGTACGAAAGGTCACTGGCTGGAGTTGCTTTCAGAATATTTAAAAGCAAACTCCAAATCTCACTCAAGTGCCCCCTCAATGGAAACTGGGTGATTTTGGTACCATTTCTGATCCAGCCTTGGACCTCAAGGTGAGCATCACTGAATACTGCACAGACCTGTTGCCAACACAGACCATCATCTCTGAGGCAAGCTTTCTAGCAAGTTACTACTTGAACCGTAGAAATAAGTTATCAGTGGAAGCTACTATATGTAATAACAGTCTTTGTCCATGTGCTTACAACATGCAGGCAGGAAAATATAGTGGACTAAATTCTGCCCTCAGAAGCAGAAGTGCCTCCAGTAAAATAAAAGAGACTCCAACCCTTTTGCAATGCTTCACCAGTTATATTTTTTTTAGTAACTTCCTTTTTCTTTTCCAGGTTGGAAAACTGGCACATGAACTACACAACTTGTCTGTCCTCACTTAATCACACAGTGGCAGGACTCAGACCCTGTGGCTTACAGGAGGCTCAGGTGAGGGTAGAATTTGACCTTAATAAAACCTTTTTGGTTGGAAAACACTCACTTTTAAGGCTCCACAAATCTCCACTGTATCAGAGTCAAGCACCACGGTAATCCTGAAATTGGGGGTCTGCAGTAATTCTTTAAAGATTTCCCCTTGTTTTTTGTTTTTGCAGCCTGTGGGAAATAAGGGTGAAAGTCAGAGGCTTTTTGCACTGTTTCAGAAACTCCAACTTGAAATAAGGTCCCAGAGGCCACTTCAGGTTTTGTGGTCTCTGTAACTGGGTGTTGCTAAACAAGAAGTCTGCGTGACAGCAGTTCCTGCTGCTGGAAGCTGCTGTTAAATGTATACAAGTCCCAGGTCATTGACCTAGCATCACTTAATAACACTTCAAAGAGCTTTAAAGTAGCCCCTAATGCAGCTTTCTGCCTGAGAAAGCTTGTGTAACCACAAACCTTGCAAAAGAGAATATCTACAGATCACTTTGTACAGCACAAGGCTGTCATTTCTGCATTGAAAATGTAAAATACTATAATAGCTAAGTATTGTTATGAGGCACAAATGATTAATGCCTAAAGAATCCCAGTTACAGGGAGATCCACAGGTGATGAAGTTAGACATAGGCACTGCCGGAACTCTACAGAGATGATGTCATTGCAGTGCTTGCCTTAGGTACAGAGAGGAAGGATAGAGAGCCCTCAGGGGTAAACAGGCTGAGGTTTGCCTTTATCCAGAGAGCCCCAGGTCAGCTGGGCAAAGAATTTTGAATGGAGCTTCACTTAAATTTTGATAGGAAACAATTTGAGTTTCCTCTGGGGAGAGGTCAGCAGTGAGTGTTACTAGCCTGAGGCACTGTACCCTGGTACCTGAGAGGTTTCCACCCCATCTCACAAGAAACGCTGGGTTTGCTTCTTGTTCTCAACTGATGTTGAGGGATACACAGTGTTTTTGAGGTGGCTGTCTCTGGGCTATGTGGCTTTCCATGAGGGCACAAGCAAGAGGCAAAGCTCTTTGTATGGTCATCATCACCGCAGGGCTTCAAAATGGGCCAGAAGAAGTTAAATCCCCCTCCTAAAAGTGAATATTGCCCAACTCTCCTAATCATGTCTGGTCCTATTTGTGCCTAGTTGCTCTGCCAGCAACAAATGCCCAGCTGGTATGATTTCACTGTTGCTGTAAATTATTCAAGGGACAGTATTGCATCTATATTTTTGGGCTTTTTGGCCTTCCCTAGCTATGGAAGGAGGTAACTTTAATTTCAGCTGACTTGAAATATCAATGGGGTTTAAAAATTACTGGATGAACTTTCCAAGTCAGGTCAGACTCGGTTCTTGGGAGGATCTGAGACCATGTCTTGGTGAGCAGTCCAAATGGGAGGCAGGAATGGGCTCTTACTAGTTGGGTTTGAGCTTTTTTTTGTGTTTTTCTTTGGGGTTTTTCAAACAAAGAAATTTGAAGATGGAGAAGTACTCCTCAGGGAGCATCAGCACAGAGGAGATGACACTTCTCTCTCTAGACTGCAGAGTGTATCAGCTGCTGATGTGCTCAGTGTTGAGCTGTACAGACAGAAAAGCTGGCTCTCGCCAACTCCTACAGAAACAGGATTAAACTGTAACTTTTCAAGGGATGCAATTAGCTCTCAGCACTGAAACCTGCTGTTGGTTTGGGTCTGATCCTGCCAGCATTCCCTGGAGATAATGCTGCCTTACTGAATGAGCCCAGCAGGCACTGCACCCACCATTCTACTTGGGAACCACACAGGCCCCACCACACACCCCTGATTCCTCCAGAGGTTATCCCATTGCCCAGCCACAGCTACCACACCTTAAGCCACAGGCAGCAGCTCTGATTTGCTCTTTGCAATAGTTACCAATGGTGGTCTCACAGAACTTCTCATCGGCCACTTCTTTGGCTATGTTGGCCCCCATAAGCACACTGATTTCTATTTTCAGTTTCTCTCGAATGAGGTCAGATATGAGCTTCAGGCCCTCAGGACCCTCATCAATCCCCTGAATAAAAGATGATAGTTAAAGCCAAGTTATTAGAACAGGAAAATGACAGCAGTAGAGAATTGTAAAGCAGAAGGTGTCCTATTGCCTGCAGCTTTCTAGCTTTAACTGGAAGGATTTGGGTTTTGTATCCATCAGCATTAGCCATTAATATAAACACCCTGGGTTTGTATTGTGAGAAGGGAGTGATGGTTGAGGTAACCCTGCAAGAGGCCTCACATACAGTGCTGCTGTCCTGAGGCTTTCTTTGATGCTATATTTTTCCTTTGTGTTAAATTCCTATAGTACAGAACTAGACTTTTAAATTAAGCCTACAAGCAGTGTCTTTTTTGCATGATCTCACTGCTTCATTGGTGTTAAGGAGTATACTGAACTGTCTTGGGGCTGGGGTTTTTTTAAGCTAAAGAAAGAAGTAAATTTGCAGGAATCCTCTCCTCTCCTCTCCTCTCCTCTCCTCTCCTCTCTCTTTTTTTTTAAGCTACAGAAATAAGTAAATTTGAAGGAATTTCCCTCTCTTTTTCTCTCCTCTCCTCACAGTTTTTAAGTGGATATTTCCTGTAATGCAATAAAAGGAGAAGTGGTAGATTATGTTCCTATGCCTTGCCTCTGGCTTTTAGTTTGAGAGTCTCTTCAAATATTAATTCCTTTTAAGATCGTGATAATCTGGTACCTCTAACCTTAAAAAGAGACTCCTTGGTTTGTGCTAGATTGAAATTGCTTGAGTTCTGCAAAGTCCTTAGTGTTATTGTGTTGTTTTAATGCTGCCAAGAACAGCTTTGGCATGTACTTGGAAGAGGCCCTTTGACCCAGTGCTCTTTCTAGTTGAGAGTTAATTGAGGCTGTAGTCTGAGTATTTTTTCTGACAGCATCTCCAGCTTATGCAGCCTTTCTTCTGCACATTTTCATCTCCATGCTGGTCCAAGTGGGATCTGATCCAGGCTAAAGATGGCTGGCAAAGATGGTTACTCAGCCCAGCAGGGTTGCCCCATCCTTTCTGCTCCACAGTCACGTGAGCAGCAGAAAGGCTGGCAGAGCCTAGGTGAGTTTTAACTCTTGCAGAAAGAAATGCTTATGTTTATGCAGAGCATGCAGCTGAGGGCTGGAGCTCCTACTCTTGAAGTTGAAGCTATTTATTTACTTCATACAGATTGAGTCTTGTGAAGCTGACAACTTACCTTGATCAAGGAAATCCCAAATGTCCCGGATTTTATCTGGCCTGCAATCTGCTCACAGATTCGTCCAATGAATTGATGGGGCAGAACAAACACTAAAATATCTGCCTCATTTGTTGCTTCAACCACATCTGGTACAGCCACCTGGGACAAAAGTGACAACCAAAATGAGCCCCAGGTAGGAATTCTCATGCTTTTCAAGATACCAACACGCTGACTGCAAGATGCATTGCAAATGTTCTTAAAATTAAGTGGCACTGTGGTGTAGCTGTTAGCTCTTTGTGTAAGCAGCTACAAATCTCTTCTGAAATATCCAAGGCAGCTTAACTATCTTAGGTTTGGATTTTAAAAAAATTTTGTAATCATTGATCTGAGCCCCACAGGGATAATCTGGGGAAGACAATATACTTTCTAAACTTTCAGTGTCTCAGGAAGCCCCTTTGCTGCTTCAGCTTCTTCAGGTGGATCCTGAAGATGCTGAGGAAGCCCATATGGCTCTTCTGAATGGTAGTACTGGGGAGCATAGGTGTAAACCAGGATGGTCAGATAGAGCCTCTCCTGGCAGTCTTTAATTTCCACATGTCAGCAGCAGAGAGCTACTCGGAAATAAACTATATCAAAAGGCAGAGATTATCATAATCTTTGGGAGGTATGTGTCTCTGTTTTAAATGTGTAGTAAACTTGACCAACAGTTACAAAAACCTGTACAACATGGTTAATAAGTAGCAAGCTCTATCTTCCTCCAAATGCTGGCATTACTCTGGACAGCAATCCAAACCAGACTACAGAGGCAGGTGAAGTTAAGCCCACTATCAGGAGCAGTTTACAATGAAAGCAAACATTGCCCTTGGATGTAGCCTTGGAGCACACAGCCTTTGAGCCAATAGGATTCCCAATGAGAGAATTAGAACTGCTGCCAGCAAGGCTGCTTCTCTGGGAAAACAGCAAAGCAGGAGGGGGGCAGAGGCTGGCATTGCTGGCTAGACAGTGCTCCTCTCTCTCCAAAATGTCACAGAGCAATGCAAGGAAAATATCAGTTTGGGTTTCATATTTTTTATCTCCAGAGTCAGAGATGAAGATGTGAGGGTCCCTCCAGGCTTCACTGCAACCAGCTGGTTTCTGCTGGTAAAGCCTCAGACTTCGCAAGAGACAGGATGAGGCTGATCTCGAGTGGTGATGACAAGCCTGTTGATCTGCTAGAGGGTTGTAAAAACAACAATGCCAAGTCAGTTGTAACCCCGGAGAACTGTGTGACAAGTTCAAACCACAGGAGGGGTGCAAAGATGCAATCACAGCACTAAATGGAGTACTAAATATAACCCTCTTCCCAAACAAGGAGACCCACCACATGCAGCATCTCAACTTCCTTTTATGACTGCAACTGTTCCGAAACCACAGTGCTACTTTCTTTAGTTCACAAAAGAGTGGCATTTGGCAAAATCTTGAACAGCCAAAACTCCTCACCTTGCTTGCTTCAGTAGCAGGAAATTATCTAAGCTGATTAATTTGAGCAAAGATTTTAAACAGTATCTTAAATGTTCATGAAAATTAAATACCTTACATTTGGGTTGGAATGTACAGCATCATTAATTACGGCAGCGTGTTCCTCTCCTGAACTCACTCCCGAGCCCATAGCTCATTATTCATCATCTCCTTGCAAGCCACAGCTGTTAGTTCTGCTGTTGATTTCTCTTTTAGAAGGAGAGCAGTAGCTTCCTCTTCTATTTTTTTTTCCCAGAAGATGCTGTGGGTTTGAAATAGCTCAGCTCTGTGGAGACAGATCTCTGCCTGCCATTTCTCTCAGCTATGCTGATTTCTGCCAGAAAATGCTGATTTTTGACAGCACTTAACATAGCTTGGTGTTTGAAGTTGCATATGACACACAAGCCAAGCAGAAGTCACAGGAGTGAATCATTCCTCAGTGAGTTACATGTCAATATTGAAGTCAGTCAACAAACCAGAATGAAGCAGTGAATTACCTCCTAGTTTTAATTTTGCAGATGCTGCTGCCCTCATAAAGGAGAAAAATATTTCAGTTTTGGGTTGTGGATTTCAACTTACCACATTTTTAGGCATCTTGTATCCAGGCAGATATTTCACATTTTCATGTTCTTGGTTGATTATTTCTGAGAGTTTTCTTCCATTGATGATCTCTTCAAATACCCACATCCTGACAGTGGGATCAAATCTGTTGGACTTTTGGACATTTTTGCCAATGATTCTTGCTATGGCTGATCCCCTGTAGAAAGACAAAAAAAAAGTGGTAATAACTCATAGGAAATAAATAGTTTTGTTTGTGAGTAGGAAACAGAAATTAAACATAACTCACAAAGGGTCTGTGGTATAGAGCTGGTCACGTGCTTGCTACATTTATCAGACTGCTTTATCCATTACTCCTTATCAGAATCCCCTCAGTTTAAAAAGTAAAAACAGAGAGAAAACGTCACTGTAAGGTGGGACCTAGGGTTCCTGGTGGGCAGCAGGATGAGCATGAGCCAGCAATGTGCCCTCGTGTCTAAGAAGGCCAATGGCATCTCTGGGCTGAGAGAAGTTTTCCTCCCACTCTACTCTGCCCTTGTGAGACCACATCTGGAATCTTGTATCCAGTGCTGGGTCCCTCAGTTCAAGAAGGACAGGGAGCTGCTGGAGTGAGTTCAGCACAGGGCCACAAAGATGATGGAGTGGAGCATCTCCCTTCTGATGAAAGGCTGAGGAAGCTGGGGCTCTTTAGCTTGGAGGAGACTGAGAGGTGACCTCATTCACATTTACAAATACATAAAGGGTGAGTGTCAGGAGGATGGAGCCAGGCTGTTCTCAGTGATGTCCAGTGATAGGAAGAGGCGCAATGGGTACAAGCTGGAACATAAGAGATTCCAAAGAAATACAAGGAAGAATTTCTTCCCTGTTGAGGTGAGGGAGCACTGGAAGGGCTACTTGGATGGGTTGTGGAGTCTCCTTCTCTGAGGACATTCCAAAATCCACCTGGATGAGTTCCTGTGTGACCTATTCGAGGGGGCCCTGCTCTGGCAGGGGGGTTGGACTGGATGTGTTGGGGCCTGGGCTATACTGACAGAGGTCAGTGCAGAACAATGCCTACTGTCAGAGGAACAATGAGGTGTTCATGCTCCGCCTGCATTAGTGAAAGTTAGTATCATATGTAAGGAAAGTTAGTAACAAATATAAGGTCAGCTAGAAAGGGATAACAAGGGATAGTGTAGAACAGTAGGATATTCAAATAGCAATGGGGTAGTCAGAAACAGGTGTGAAGTATACACAGTAGGGTATTCAAAGATAAGTGCAGAGTTAGCTGGTGTGGCAGGAAAGTAGATACAGAGTAAAAAGTAGATGGTTAGTGATAGAAACATCGAAGCAATCATTATGTTAGTGAATCAATCTTTGTGTATGTGACTCAATCAATTGTGTTTGCTTAGAGGCTTTAGTGTATAAAAAAGGCTTATTTTTGGCAATAAACCAGAACGTGCTTCGCATCATATTGGTGTGCTGTCCTTCTTGTCCTGCTCTATCCTGAGGACCTCTGGCATGGATGATCTTTTGACATCTCTTCTAGCCCTTCTATGATCCGAAGTCACATTGAAGATGATAGAGTAGGAGCGGGATATACCATTGACACCACTAAAAATACAGTATCTGGGATTAAAATCTCTCTTGCTGCTCAGATAATAATTTTTTTTCTGGAGACCAACAAACGAAAAATAAGCCAGGTGGTGAAGCAGTGCTGAAGGATCTTGCTGTGACAGTCTTTGTGCTTCTCAGCTAAAATAGATGCATCTCACTTTCCTGCCAATGACCAAACAGTTGCAATAAGGACTTCATGTAAGAGTTACATCTTCAGAAATTATTCTTTTCTGGGAAATGAAAAATCTTCAACCTGATGGTTCTCTTTATTTATTGTTGTAATTATCTCTGTCACAGGATCTGTAATGGTTGCAGCCTGGGGACATTTAAACCATTCAGTTTTCCCTTCTGCAGTCACACTGAGCATTTTTTAATCTCAGTTCAGATCATAATTTTATTTCCCCATGACCACTGCAGCCTTGCAAACATTTATTTTCTTGGCAAGAGAGAATTAAAAACCCTGCAGAAAATATTGGAAGCCTTGCTTAATGCTCTTTAAATTACATGGGGAGGAGGCGTGATTATTTTTTACTCCTCTGTTCCCTCTTTGCATTTTAATGCTACTTCAATCTTTCAAGCACTGGTGATTTTACTAACACAAGTGAAAGAGGAGCTCCATTTGCAATGCTCTTGCCCTCTGACCCACTTGTAACACACCTGCAATAAAGTGTGTGAACTGGATTTCTCTGTGGTATGTTTTCTGGAACTGATAAAGGTCCTGAGCATATCCCAGACGAAGTCCAAGTAGAACTGTGCTGTCAAAGGTTCAACAAGAAACTACATTTTAACTGGCTGTCCGTGGCTCAACGGTACTTTTTGATGTGACAAGTTTTGCACAAGGTTGAATTGCTCAATCAGTAATAAAATAAAGGCTTAATTAATATTTAACAATAACAACATCCTACTGAGATCAGGTTTCACCTTGCTCCGTGTTGACTGTATCCTATATCCTGAGTTGCTGTAATACTTTTTGATTTGGTTTGGGTTTTTTGTGGCTGTGGGGCTTTTGTTTATTTGTTTTTGTTTGTTTTAAAGGGGATGATTGGGTTTGCTCCCTTAAAATATTTAGGGAAATGTTTTAGGGGTGAACCTTTACCATAAGAGTTCTGCTTTTCTGAAAGAAAGGCATGTAGTTGTATTGTACTTTCATAGTATTTATAAATGCACTTATATTCTGTTTCTCTGAGCCAGCTATCATCACAGAGCACAATCAAGGCTTGAGGAATTGTGGCTTTGCACAGGACGTGTACTAATAAAAACCAAGGGGTTTCTTTACAGATAAACTTGAGATCTTAATTCATTGTCCAGGAACTGTTGTCCTGGATGATGAACTTAGACCTCAAGCCTGTTCATAAAAATAACTTTTCTGGCTGTGTACCAAGTTAATATGATTTTCTGTTGAAAGATGAAGACTGCAGCTCCAACCTCTGAAATCCTGAATGTGACTCACACCTCTCGGTAGGAGAGATCTGACCTTAAGTAGGAGTCAATCAGATCTTAGCAGAGCTCTCAGTAACACCACACTTGGATGTTGCCACCCAAGTGGCAATATCCTATTGACAGGATGTCAGCAAAGGTATCTCAGGCATAAAAATAGCTCCATCAGAGTTCAAAACCTGATGTTCTGTTTTTACTTAGTCCACTTAAAAATCAGTCACTGCTGATGAGCCTTAGGAAGGAGAATTGCTTTGTCCATGAAGGTGAGTGGGTAGACTACACAGGCTGAGCAGAGGAAGGCTGCTTGTGCAAGCAAACCCAAGGACACTCACATACAAAAACTTTGCCATGGTTTTATTTTCTCCAAAACTCAATTTAGTGAAGATTAATAGAATGCAGAGAGCTCCACTTAGAGAGTTTTTTAAAGTAAGTAAAACTGCCCCTCTGTCTTGTTTCCCCAAATACATTAGTTCATGCTGGAAAGGATTTACATGTTGCTAAGAAAAAAAGAAAGCTTTTATCTGGAGATTTCCTATCAGTATAATGAGAAAGCTTTGATGTGGAATAACTCAAATAAGGCCCATTATTTACCTCTGTGGATATTAAAGTGTTTGTGGCCTACATGGGAGTTGCTGAAAAACAGAGCTTAAGGGACCCCAGGAAGCAGCTAATCCATCCCTTGAGTGTACACAGGGCAGGCAAACATACATGTGCTGTGCCTAATGGTTTTTCTGAGGAGGTCTTAAAGACTTCAGTGATTGCAGGTCTCTTCCCTTCCCTAGCCAGCCCATCCCAGGAATTTGCTATTCTTAGCATTACAAAGATCATCCCCACATTTAACCTTTCTCACTGCAGTTTAAGCCCATTTCCTTTCTTGTTTTTCTCTTTTAGATGCTTGAAGGTGCCTGTGTCTTCCTCCAGTTCCTTTCCTAGCCAACCACCTCAAAATTTTGAAATGATAGTATTGCTTGGGTTGGAAGGGACCATGAGAGGTCTCCAAAGCAAGAACAAAGTGATCTCAAATGAGTTGTTCAGGGCTTTGTTCAGTCAAGTCTTGAAAACTTGCCAAGGACCACCTCCTGTCTGGGCAACCTGCCTCACTGCTTTATTATTCTCATAGGGTTTCAAGGGTTTTTTTTCCCTTCTGTCTTTAGATATTGAGTCAGAACTTCCTCTGGTTCAATTTATGACTGCTCTCTCTTGTTTTCCTTCCGTGCACCTCCACAAAAAAAGCCTGGCCATCTGTCCATGTTGAAGACAAGAACCTAGTTCAAGCTGCATCTTTGCTGAAGACTCAGCAGACCAAATGAATCCAAGAAGAATGGGAGAGCTTTTGGAATCTGAAGAGCCAGGTAGTGAATTAAACCTCTAATTTTCAAAACAGTTAACTGAACCATGACTAATGTGAACACAAACCTTCCTGCACCTGTCTGGCAACCACAAAACCTGGCACAGCACTTACTTCACTTAACCACATCACTCCTGGCAGTGTTGACTTAGTAAGTCCCTGTGACCTGCTGAACTCCTGCAGCTGACACAAGCTATTGCAATACACTGCATCATATGCCAACCGTGTTTCTGAGCTGCAGGCAAGGCTCAAAAGCAGTGAGTGATCTGAACTGTCACCCAAATATTCAGGAGGAACTTAAGGAAAATGTTTGACAGAGATTAACAATGTATTTCTTCGTTGTGCTAAGAGAACCTGTTCTGCCACAAAGGCTATGAATGGATGTGATTGAAAACACCAGAGCACAGTGTTTATCTCTTTCCCAAAGTTTACAGTCTGTATGTGTGGTAGGAAGCAAGAGATAGGCCCAGGCAGACAGCCAGTACAAGCAGCTAAGTGCTGAATGAGCTGGGGTGTCTGTATCTCTGTGGCATAACTCCTTCCAAGTTTGTAGGTGGAAAGAAAGGAAAACTTTCTTGAATACAGATCTGAAGGAAGATCACTAAGTGGCTTTGGAGAATGCCTTGTGGTAAGGGGACAGCCTGGGAAAGGCAGGAGAAGCTTGCTTGAGGATGCAGCAAGAGAATGATGAAGGCTGTCGCTGTGGGCTGACCAAAGGTAAAAACTGACTCCTAGATGTGGAGCCATGGCTGTTAAGGGGCTTGGAAACAACAAGGAGAGGCCTGCACAGGCTTGGATGCCTGTGGTTAAGGTGAGGGAGAAGAGGGCAGTGGGAAGGGTTGCAAGCAGTGGAATACCACAGTGAACATGGCAGTTGGGGAAATGCTGGTACAGAAACAATGGGGCAGGGCTGCATCCATAAGAGACAGAGAAAGCCAGCTGTGTGATGATGAGTTCCTGAAGACTTAGCTGTGCAGTTACAGGTGAAAGGCTGCCTCTGGGAGATGTCATGCATGAAGAGCCTGTGATCCGGAAAGAGCAGGCGTGTGGGGCTCAATGCAGGGGACTGGTTTTGCAAGGCAGGAAGGCAGAGAGCTGTGCTTTAACTCTGCTGTGTTCTCAGCAGCTGGCAATCAACCACTCCCTCACCTATTGATTTTCTTTGGCATTTGCTTCCACTTAGCTGTCACATATTTAAAAAATCTTAAGGAGCTTGCCCTCGTACAAAAACAATCCCCAGACCTACCCAGAGGCTGGGTTTTCTAATCCCAGCACATGCACATACATGTTGGTCTGTTTGCGCTCAGCTTACATAAACCATAAGAAAAACAAGCTGTGATGTCCAGTAAGATGGGATGTTCTGACTTCTGCCAGACCCCCTGAACTCTGGAGAGCTCTTATTTTTTTCTGGGCTAGGAAGGACTGAGCATTGAATGGGAATAAGGATAAAAGAGGCACCTGAATGCAATGCCTTTTCGAGGCTGCTGCTGCACCCAGGTGCAAAGCGACACCTCTGAGGAGGATGGCAGTGAAAGGTGCCAGTGTCGTAGCTTTAAATAGAGCCTGTGCCTCGGATTCTTCCAAGGGGTACTGCCAGCGACAACGCTCTCCCCGCAGCTCAGTGCCC
Organism: Urocolius indicus; assembly: GCA_013401255.1. NCBI lineage: Eukaryota > Metazoa > Chordata > Aves > Coliiformes > Coliidae > Urocolius > Urocolius indicus. The sequence goes on from WBNH01004024.1 coordinate 71,915, forward strand.
GCACGTGTCCCGCCTGGGCCCTGCCACGGGCACACGCAGCGGCCGCGGCACCGCTCCGCTCCCCTCCGGGCTCGGGCTGCCGTGGCACCGCCTGTGCCGGCTCGTACCCCTCAGCGGCCCCTTCTCACGGGCTGCTGCCTTTCTAGGGGACGGTGCCTGCCCAAGGAGCCCCCAGTGCTGCGGCGGGACCGGGACCGGGGCGGCGGTTTCAGGACCACGGAGACCACCCCCCGCCCTCCGCTCCCCGCGCCGCTCCCCGCACCGACCTGTTGTGGTGCAGCGGGCGGTGCGGGCACGGACGGGGCCTCCGCGCTGCGGCACTCACCAGTTCCCCGAGCCCACGATGCAGACGCGGAGCGGCGACATGCTGCGGGCTGCGCGTCCGGGCTCGGCGCGGCTCGGCTGGGCTCGGCACGGTTCGCCTCGGCGCAGCTCGGTTGGGCTTGGTTGCGTTCGACACGGCACAGTTCGGCTGGGCTCGGTTGGGTTCGGCTCGGCACCGTTCGGCTGGGCTCGGTTGGGTTCGACACGGCACAGTTCGGCTGGGCTCGGCTAGGCTCGGCACGGTTCGGCTCGGTTAGGTTCGGCACGGCACAGTTCGGCTCGGTACGGTTCGGCTGGGCTCGGCGCGGCTCGGCTCGGCTCGGCACGGTTCGGCCCGCCTGGCAGCACCGCCCCTCCCGGCCCGGCCCCCGGCGCCTGAGGGAGGGACAGGCGTGAGCGGGCGGCAGCCTCGGGCAGTGCCGGTACAGCTCCCCCGGTACAGCCCCCCGGCTCCGCCCGCTGCCCGGCCGCTGCTGTGGGCTATCCGAAGAACGTTGCCTGAGACCGGGGAGGATTCAGTGTCCTGGAGGGGGAATGGGGAAAACGGCGCCTTCTCAAAAATGCAGGGGAATGAGCTGAGTGGGGAAGGTGGGAGCGGGCACTTGGCACGGTGTGCAGCCGTCCTGCCCGTCGGCAGCCCCGTGGGCTGCTGGTGAGGCTCTGAGGCGGGGAGGAACACTTCGAGCTCCAATGGCCCAATGGCTTAAACTCTTCTGACAGCCGAGAGCACCGGGGGAAGGTTCTGAGTGTGTTTGCAGAGCCAAATGCTGCTGATAAATTAGGGTCTATGTCACAGTTCTTAATATGGGACATCAAATGAAAGTTATCTTGAGGAAGGACAGAATGGTGTGTCGTTCCTTTTCCCCTGCATGGTCTAATGGTGCGTGATGCCCTACAAATCACCACACTTTACCTCTCAGCTCTCCACTACACCATCTCCTCTTCAAAGCAGCTTTCTGTCTTGTTTCTGAGCCAGAGCTGGATTTGCTGCTTTCCCTGCTCTCGTTCTTCTGCTTCCCCTCATCTTGCCGTGCCCAGGCTCCCTTGGGGGCTCAGTGGTGCCCACATCTGCTGCCCTTGCACTCACTCCTGGCTTGGTGGGTTCCTGGCTCCATGTGAAGGGGAGGCCTGGCCCTGTGATTCACCAAGGGAGGCTGGCTGCCAGAGCTTGAGAAGCCCGTGGGTGTTTCTGGAGGTACACATATGCTCAGCTCGCCTGCTGTCAGCTTCATCCGCTCATCTATTTGGTACTGACAGCAGTGAGAATGTTTGGGAACACAACAAACAAACTAGGGCAAAATCCTGCAAACTACTACCTTGAGAAAATGACCAGGACAGGCTGCTGAAAAGGAAGGTGTAGCTGAGACCCTCAGCATGTGTGAAGTCTGATGAGGAGCTCGGTGAGAAGAGGCATTACCCACATGCACAGTTTGAGCACAGCCAAGGCACAAGAGCTTTCATCTGGTTCCCAGCACATTTCCTCCAGTCTCCTGCTTGTTCTCCATGATTTGCTGTTTCTCTGGCAGTATACCTCCTCTGTGCCTCTTAGCTCTCTTCTCCCTTTAACTTATTCCCCCTAACCCCCATGAAGATCTGTGGAGGTGAAAAGGAGCCATTATCCTTCTTGCCTTGTTCTTTCCAAGACTTCTTCTAGTTGCAAGTACTTCTGTCCTGGTGAGTCCCCAAGCCCCAAGGGGAGAACAAACTCACTAAAGTACTGACAACTAATTAATGCAACAGAAGATGCCCCTAGATTACATAGTACAAAAATTGCAAATTGTAATGGTTTCATCTAAATTAACAGGGAAACTTTTAATTACAAAGGGGAACTGTTCCGGTTCAGTGTCCCCTGGGCTGACAGATTTAAGTGCACTGCAAAATTCAGGTTGCACTGACCATTTGGCAGGGGTGAGATTAGCAGGGGATGAGCAGGCAGATGGGTATGGCAGCACTTGTGAAGAGCAGAGGATGCAGCCTGGGACTGTGAGTGCACACATTAGCTTATACATCTGTGATGCTAATTGGCCGTGGAAGTAGCTAGCTTGTGCTGCTGCTGAACTGAACAGTAGAGTCACTGCTCCATGGTGATGGATAGGAGAGTGTTCCCATACAAAAGCCTGTTCCAGGCAGTCTGCAGGCAGGTGATGTCAAGGCTCTCTCGGTGGCAGTGTTGTGTGGGGACACAGAATGGCCCTGAGAAATGGGTCTTTTAGCAGATTCCAGAGCCCTGGAGCCACACAGCACACCCTGGTGCTTGCTGCTGACTTGTTTTATCAGGCAAGGAGAAGGATCTGCTCTTTTCCACAAAGGCACAATGTTTGTTTTTCACAGAACCTCTACCTCTCGAGTGTGAGTCATTTGTACATAACAGACATAAAAGCTCATTCTGCTTAACAGGGAGGATAAAGACAACCCTCTCAAGGCCACCTCCACCCAAGCTCACTTGATCTGCTGCACCTAATGAGCCCTGCACATGTCAGCAGCTGGAGATCGCACAGACGGGCAGTTTTCCTCTGCCAGCAGCTGCTGAAAAGAGAAAATCCTCACTGTCAGTGCTGCAAAGGCAGGACAGCCAATGGGTTTTTTTTAGCTGAGCCAGGTGTGGCTCTTTCTATGGTGGCATTGTGGTCTTTGAACATCCCCAAAAATGGGATTGAGACAGGCCAGACTTGGCAGACACCAGGCAGAGGGTGGGCAGGGAGGAGAGGCGGGGCCAGGTGCTCTGCAGATTGAGGCTTGAGGGCAAGGTAAAGGGCAGTGTGCTCTGCCCTGTGGTATAGATACAGTCACCATGTGCTTTGCTTCCGTGGCCCACTGGTTGGTGATGTTTGGGCACCCTGCTCTATTGGGTGTGTAGGGTAAAGCGGGTGAGGAGGGTGACTGTAGGGCCAGTCCTCTGTTCTCCCCTGGGCAAGCCAGAGCTGGGCCTGGAAGGACACTCTCTGACCAGTCCTTGCTGCCAGCTGACAGCCTTATCATGGCCCATCTTAAAACTGGTTAGATTTTTGTTCCCTCTCCTCCTACTGAGAAGCTGTTTGAGATCATTACTTCTCTCACAGTGAGAGCTATCCTCCTCATTTCATACTCACCTATGCCCATGTGCTCTAGCCCAAGCACTGTCCAGAAATGTGAATGCCTCCTCTCCCCTAGTGCTTATTCTCCTTCTCTGCCCACCTTAAACTCCAAATGTATTTAGAGAAAGGAATCTCATCCCTTTTTATCATTTGTTTTGCCAAGCTCAGTACGACATGGCCTGTTACTGTCTCTTTTCTCTTCCTCTGGTTATCTGGATGGGATTTATCTGTACCTGTTCCAGCATGAATCCAGGCTTGCTGAATACCAATAACCTGAATGATGCCCTAAAATCTCAGCAGAATTTTACCCAGTGACCTGTGTATATTTACTTATTGTTCCAGGAAGTATGTGACTTGCTGTGTGGAAGGCTACATTTACCTTTTTAACAACTACATCAGGCTCTTCCTTGTCTGTTGCTCATAGCAGATGAATTTTACTTTATAGCAGAAATGTGATCAATCTGTCAGTGCATGTCCCTGCATTTTATGCTGTTACATTTCATCCCCTGCCTGTTACTAGGGAATAACAACCATATAATGCTTCCTGTAGGATTTCCTCTCACTTGAAAATGTCTCCCAGATTTGTCATTAACATTTTCATTACCACACTCATCACTTTTTTGTGCCAAGCTAAATTAGGAAATTATTCAGTAAGACCAACTCCTCCAGTCCTATAATTTTGCTGCCAGCCCCATCAGCAGTTTTCACCCCCAGTGCTATTCCTTTGGCATTTTACAGTGTTGATGTTAATCCCCATCTTCTCGAGTTTAACTAATTATTATCTAGGTAATGCCAAATCAGATGCTTTACCAAAGTTCAGGTTGATAAGATTTATTAGTTTTCCTTTGTCTATAAATGTAACTATCTTATCAGAGAAAGATGTCAGGTCTGTCTACATGTAACTTGCCCAGCTTGCACTTTGACTCACTTTCTGCCTCTTCCCATGTCTTTTGTTACTCACCGCTAACATTTGCTCTAAAAACCTTACAGATTTCAGTAAGGGAGATTACTCAGTCTTCAGAAGTGGTGGCTAAAGAGCTCTTCAGCTTTGTGGCTGTGTTGCATGCAGTGATTTCCATATCCATGCCCTTTAGCCCGTTAAGTGTGCTGCCTCTGCTCTCTGGGATTTAATTTTCTTCCTTATGGAAACAGAAGCAACATATTCCTTTAGCTTTTGGGTATCTGCCTTGCTGTTATTGTTGGTAATGCTTTCTTTTGTTTCCTTTGTAATCATGCAGTGAAACTCTTTTGTTCTTCTCTTCATTCCCTGTGCAGCTCTGATTTGTTTTGATTTTGAGCTGTACCTTTCATTTTGGATGCCTGAAGCACAGTTTTCTCTGTATATGACTCCCTTCTACTTGTTTTCACTAGGCTTTCTGTGTATTCCTAAGACGTCCTGCGCTGTCTGCATCACTGCTCACATCCTGTGTGGGCATATGAAGCTACAGGTAATAATTCTGCCTTATTTTGTCTGTTCTCTTTGGAGAGAAGCCTGATTCTGGGAGGAGCCTCTTCTGTCTTCTGACTGCTTGAAAGCAAAGCAGAGTATGAATTTTGTGCTCTCTGGGGTGGTGACCAGACAGCATCACTCCTCAGCATCTCTAGGGAAATGAGCTTCAGAGTTTAGGGAAAGAGAAGCTGAAAATTAAGCTTTGGTGTTTTTTTTGCCAGACCTTGTGGGCTGTTGTCAGCAGTACTCAAACATTTAGTTTTCTCACCTGCAGAGCTGTGGGTAGAGTTCAGGTTGGGGTGGGTGTGAGTTTAGAATAAAGGTTTCCAAGTTCAGCCTGGCTATGGGAGGTCTGCAGATCATTCAAAGCCTACCACTTCAGCTCTATCCAAACTGCAAGTGCCACACCTGACCTTCGCCTCATACTGGCCAGTTTGGTGGATGGCATTGCCATCAAAATCACTCCTATATCATGGGCCTCTTATTTTTCCACTGGCAAATGTTTGCACATAAGCTTTACCTGAATTATATTCTAAATGGCAGAGTTCCATGGTTTAAAATGTGTATATATAAACACTAAATTGTTATATGTTTACTTACTTGTAATTATGGGGAGTAAAGAATAACAATTTCTATTGAGGTAGCATTTATGATCTCAAAGTAGCTCTTCCGGGATGTTGGGTACAAATAAATAATGCCAGTTTATGTCCCTAAGAGTCCAAATTACTTATAGCTTTACAGCTTCCACATGGACTTCTTGCAGTCTGCTTTTACTGACTCAGGGGATCTAGAAAACAAATCAACAGGGAAGTTTTTACTTCACTCATTTTACTGAGTTCTCTGCTGCAGGTTCTGAGCAGATTGTATAGGAAGAGCTTTTTTTTCTCCTCACTTAAATTAGTTCTCCAAAAAGGTACTTAGCAGAAAATAAGACTGGATTTTAGCCCTGTAGAAATCTATGTAACTGCAAGTTAATTTAAGGAACGCAAGCATGACAGACTGAGAGGCCAATTGTAAACCATTTGTACTCTTTAGGGCTTTCTGCAATGCAACTGAGAAGGTTTTCAGGAGAAGCAACAGGGCTCTAGTGGGACTGAAAACTGCATTTTCTGGAAGAAAAACAGACCTGGTCACTTAGAATTCATTTTCTATAAAATAGATGTCAAACCCTAGGCAACAGATCTACAAAGATTTGGCAGAATCCAAATATGCCCACTCTGGAGGCAGCACAGGCTGCAATGAGAAGGAAGGATGTCACTTGGAAATGATGAAGTGGACGCTGAATTAGTTAAGAGTGTGCAGATACAAGTAGGAGGTCTGGTAATGGGGAATAGCTCAGGATCAGTACTCCACAAGCAGCACTTACAGAGAAACACAGCAGTTGAATTTTGAAGGATAGGTTTGCCTACAAAAATTACCATTGGTTTGGTTTCCAAACTGATCCTGACACCTGGAGATGGCATTTGACTGAGACAACAAGCTGCTAAGCATGATAACGGTGACCTCCAGCAAATGGAGAGATGCTCGTGTTGCCATAGAAACCATGCAGAAAAAGTGCGTAGGTGTAAAGCACGGCACAGAAACACTTCCAGGAGGACAGAGACTGAAGAACTGAATTCACTCAATAGCTGTTAAGGTTGGTTGAGATGTTAAAAAAACCCCTCACATTAGCTTTTCAGGAAATTAAGAATCATGGAGGAAAGGAGTCCTAATGGTGAACTGCAGAACAGCTGAAGGCAGCAATTTTGCATTGTGCCATAGAGTAGGGCAGAAAATTTCTTTGGAGAAAGGCTGGAGAGGGTCATGAAGCAGATGAAGAAACTGGGAAGCCCCTCAACCATGACCACGGTGCATGTTCCCATTGTGTTGGCTGAGCATACGTGGGATTTAGGCTGGTGGTAAGGGGATATGCTTTCCTTAGCCTCTTCTCCTTTCCCTCCAGTGGGTCCGTAGGTGCTCAGGAGGGATCCAGCCTGTTGTTACCCACTCATTTTCCCCACATGGAGAATCTGTGGGGTGGTCTCACAGTGCTACATCTATTGAAGATGGAGTCAGCCTTAAGCAGATGAAAATGTGCTTTTGAATTCCCCACGCAAAGGGGGCTCTCCGGAAGAGTTCTGTTGTATTCTCTGCTGGGGCGAGTGACGTGGAAGAAAAGATCCCTTTGAGCTCGATGAATAGAGTCCTCGAGGGGCTGCTTAGGCAGGGCAGAAGGACCAGACAGAGGTGATGGGCTCCAGCCATGGCCCTCTGTGCTAGAACAGCTTGCACTCTGCCACAGAGCAGGATGAGGCAATACTCTGAGCTCTCATTCTGCTCAGGGGTTGGAGGGAAAAGGGCAGGGAGGCTGCCCTGGGTGAGTTGAGCAAAAGGACTGAGACAAAATGCTCATTGGTGCTGTGGCTACAGAAATGCCACAAACTCTGGTCATAACTCAGTTGTCTCCATGTGCTGCTGGTGAGCTGCCTCCCTGAGACATGCTTTAGTCTGTTGAGGGACTTGGATGTCCCTGCCAAGACCAGGTGCAAGTGCTTTAACCGTTCCCAGGCAGTGGGGCTGAGTGATGGGCAGGAAAGTAGGCTGTGGAGGTCTAAGAGATAAAAGGCAATGTGAGCAGGGAGAGGGATAGGGCTGCTGTGGTTTCCATGCCGGTGTGATGACTGCAGAGCAGCATCACTTCTGCTCTTTTTGTAGCCCTATGGCTGTGTGTAGAGGATGATCACTTCAAGCTGTTGCAAAAGCCTTGCTCCACACAGGCAGCACCTCCAAAGAATCTGCTTTGGAGGCAGACACAAGGTCCTTCAGCCTTGTTTTCTCCTGAGCTCTCAGGACACAGCCCTCTCCTCAGAAGATGCCTCACAGGGAAAAGCTACTGTGATTATACTTCCTGATTGAGCCTTTGCTTCAGTTTCCATGCCTGGATCGTGTAGGGGTGACAATGCTGGAGCATGACTCAATGTTAAGTCACCCTGAGTGCAACCAGAAATGGTGCCAAATGTGAGTGATGTGAATAGGTTGTGCATGGGGAGGGAATCTTCATAGGCAATGTGAGCTGCTGCTGCCTGTGGGTCTGGTCCTTTCAGTTGGACCTGCATTACAGCAAAACATGATCCATAGGGGTTGATAGAGAAGAACAAGGAAATTGGAAGACAACTGACAGTGACTGAAAAGCCCAGATGAAAGAAGCTTTTGACTCATTAAGACTACTGAAGGACTGATGGATAACCATTACAAGTAAGCACCAAAGATCCTGCAGGTCAAACAGAGCAGTATTTCATGTATTTAATTTGCAGCAAAGCCACAGATCTAGTAACTCATCAATATCTGTAAAGCTCTAAAATCAAAGCATGCTGTCAAATAATTGCTACAGTGTAAAATCCTTCAGAGGATGAAATAATTTGTATTACATTTACCTGACTTCACCTATGGTCAGGAGAAAACAGCCGCGTGCTGTATGTATGTATGGAGAAAGGCTGTTCTCTTACCCAAATTTCTTTTCTTGTTCTTGTGTCATGGCATCTAAATTTTAGTAGGCAGGTTATTCTTAGTAAGAATAAGAAGTTCTTTCATGTTCATTATCTAGAAGAGCTCAGAAAACATTAAATGTTAACCAGACTACTAATAAACAAAAGTATCATTTGTCTTGAGGAAAAAAATCTAACTCTAAGAACCATGGATTGTACAGTTACCAGAGGCAGATATGAAGTGCTTTTAGCAATGTTACTTTTCTGGTCATTTTCCCATTAGCCAGCATCTTCCCCCCGGCTCAGCCATGCTAATGAAAACATCTCAGTCCTCCTGCAATAAAGGCAGCCTGTACCGGCTTTACTTTCCCTGGACTGATGTGTTTCCTCCACAGGCCTGTAGAGGATGCAATTCCCTTAGCAGACAGGAGCAGTAAATGCTTATCTTAACTACCAGAGGAAGACTCAGGTTTAAAACTATATTAAACTCACTCTCATCCAAAGATGCTTAGTAGGTCAGGAAAAAATAAACCCTGTCTGGCCAACAAGGAAGTGGTAGAAAATTTGAATCCTCATTTCTATTTTTCTTTTCTAAATACAATATTTTTAAGCACAGAGGTGTTTCTCTTTGAATGTGGACAGATCTTGCAGCTCTGAAGCAATGATACCCACCTGAAGAGATGCTAAGCATATCTAGCCAGACTGTAAGCTTGGGAAGACACCAGCAACAATGGTCCATGGCTCAGTGCACATCCTAAACAGTTTTATAAAATTATCAGAGTGATTAATTATGGCAAACTTTGGCAAATTTGCTTTGACATGAGTTACAACAAAGTAGGATCCACTTCAGCTTGTAGCCATAATTGAGCCTACAAAAATTTGAGTTGAAAAATGTTGATAAGCATTTATTATCCTTTTCATTCTTTCCTCCTCCAGATGCGCAATTGTCCCTGAGTTCTTCCTCCAGACCTAGAAATCCCAGCAAGTGGCAAGGCTCAGGCAGGCTGAGGGCACTGCTGTGGGACCTCAGTGCTCACCCTCTGCCACCCTTGCAAGGCAGGATTTTGGTCATTCTGAGCCGCCAGAGAAGGAGACTGAGAGGAGCGAACCTAAACGCAAGTTATAATGAGTAACAACTGTAAACTAAAGATAAAAGGCAGCTTATAATTGTAGATCCTTAGCAAACGTGGGTAAACGATTAGCCTTCCTATGCTATTAAGCATTTTGTCACTGCCATCTGCCGACAGTCTCTGGTACTGCATCACTTTTTAAAAGCAAACGCAGAGGGGAATCAAATCTGAGTTTACCGTCCTGTGCTGAGGGAGCAGGTGCTGAGGGGCTGCAGAAACACACGGTAAGGATCGCTGTCCTGGCTGAGGTATTGGAGAAGTCCTAGGGGGACCCTACCGCCCACCTGTGAAGGTTGCAAAAGGCCTAGTGTGGGTGAAGTTATGTCTCTGGTGAGCCTGGTTGTTCTCCAGCAAGGAGAAAGAAAACACACAAGCCCGTGTCTTGACTGAGTTGCTTTTGCTTCAAAATTTCCCAAGAACATTTCAGTGAAGTTGGCATAGATTATGATCAGCACAATTATCTTTTCAATTAACATGTCGAGTGACCAGCAGAGGAGGAATTAACAATTTTGAGGCCAAGAAGGGTGCAGTTCTGGCCAGAATTTTCTTTGAGGTATAACTTTGACTCTGCTGCTCTGTTCTCTTACTGTTCCACCATTGAAAAATAACCTTTTTCTTGTTTTTTTTTTTTTCTTCCCTGCAGTGATGAGTGTGCTTCTAAAAAGGCAAAAGTGGGGGATTTTCTGCTTGTGTGGTAGCAACATGTCTCTGTAAGTGAGATTATAGGCGTAGGTGCAACAGGCAGTTCTTGTCCTCGGGTCTGTTAGCTGAGAATACGTGCGTGCATGCTTGGCAAAGAGGGATGTGTACATGCTAATTTAGAGCCAGACTGAAGTTTATAAATGTATTTTAAAGCCATGATGCTCGTAACCTGCTATCCTCGTTTGATGGGCAAAGGCAGAAATGTTTTGAATGTCACTGAGCAAGTGGGAATGTGCTGGTAGAAGATGGGAAAGGTGGTACAGCTTTCATGGGGTATGGAGTTGCTATTGGTTGGGGGATGCTCTAGGTAAATAAACCATTTGTCTGCAACATGTTCTGCTTTACCTTTCTGCTTCTATGTACATTCTCACGTTGGCATTTTTAACATCTTTTAACTGTTGTTCACAGTATTATAGGTGTATAATAAAAGAGCTGAAGAGACATGGGAGTTTGGATAAGATGCACAGCAGAACCATGGCCTCAGTAACCACAGCTGTGTATGGTTCTGCTCTCCTCTTCTTCATGGATTGATTAATTAAAGCCAGAACAATCTGCCCCTAATTTTGAGAAATAACACAGCCCTGGTCAAGAAAGTTTTGGTTGTCCAAAAGCTATGCCTGGCCTGAAAGACCACACACACAAAGCCATCTCTCCCAGTTAGCTCTGCTGACATGTCGTGAAGGTAAAAAAGCCTCTTCTGCTGTTTCCAATACTCAGTAATTGGAGGAAAAAATGTATTTTCTCTGGAGGCCAGGGCACGCTGTGGCTTTGCTTGGTGAATGAACTGCTGAATCTGTCTCTGTCTCAGGTTTCTGTGACAAGATCCCAGCCAAGGGCTTTCAAGTCCCTGCTTGTAACAACACGTATACAACACAGATTGGGTTCTTTTACTCTTTTTATCCCGCTTTATTTTGGAGGGAGAATGCTTGTAGGCGCGACTTTACAATGACTCTGAAGTTCTGCTACTGCTGTAAGTGCGGTGGCTGCGCGGCCGCGGCCTAGCGCGGGCACGGCTGCCCACACTAAACATGGCGGCGGCGCTGCGCCGGAAGGGGCGGCCGGGCCGCGCCGTGCCGCGGGTGAGGCAGCGGAAGAGCGGGTTTCCCCAGCCCACCGCGGCCGTGCGGGGAGCCCAGCCCAGCCCAGCCCG